>ML413546.1:63831-93755 GCA_005239525.1 Nicotiana knightiana
TTAAATTTCAGTTATTTTTCTTTTTCGTCACTGCCGCTCCCCCTCCCCCCCCACACACAATTTTTTTTGTTTCTACCTCTTTTTGTATTTTTCAATTTTCTGTTTTTTTGATTTTCTACACCACCCACCCGCCCCACCTCCACCCGCAAAAAAGGTATTTTTTTATTTTCAATTTCAATTTTTTTTGTTTTTCCGCACCATTCACCCCACATCCGCCCCGCCCACCCCTACCCCAGCAGAAAAATTTTAAAAACAAATATTTTCAGGGCTGGTTTTTCATTTTTTCAGTTTACAAGTTCAAAATTTTGTGAGTTCCAAAGTTATGATTTCAGAGATTTATGTGTTTGGAAGTTTGCGGGTTTAGAAATTATAGAATTTATAGGTTCAAAAGTTTGCAGATTCGAAAGTTTAACGGTTCAGAAAACTATCAAATTTATGGGTTAGGAAGATTGTTGATTCGAAAGTTTATGGTTTCATGCTTATTGTATATAAATTATTGATGAATACTCTTGAGATGTTATTTTTCTTAATTATCATACCAAACACCGAAAAATGAGTAAGATTACTACCCGTTTTTCAAAAAAAAATATTCCACGAATTTTTTTTTTTCGTTATATCAAACACACCCTGAATCAACTATTATTTTCCGACTCTAATATCATTTTGCCATGATAAATCTTCGTTAAAATGAATGTTGGCTGAGGTGATTATTAGCGAGATGATCAAGGCAAAATGCAGCAAAGGAGTTGAGGTTTTCCTTGAAAGTAATCTTGTAGAGAGTAGACTAGAGTAAGGAAAGTTATACTACCAATGCAACATTATTTAAGAAGCACCTTGTGGACTGTTGTGTGGGATGAAATTGGTTGATAACAAATGGCTAAATAGCAAGGTGACACGTGAAATCGAGAACAAACAAAAGATGAGTCGGCAAACAATCAACATCAATTGCGAAGTGCGTAACCGGTACAGGATGGATCGCGAGGGAAACACAATCGACGGTAAAGATTTAAAGGTGTGATTTCAGATAGCATTTAATCAGCAGCCGTTACAGAAAATATTTGCATTCAAAGTCAGTCGTTATGCACCCATCAATGACATCTTTATTTTCATTAAAGAGGAGCTTGATTTTAGGAGCTTGTGTCCCTGAAGATAACTATAAATATCAGCATTGACAACTATTGTAAGGACATGAAACATTATGCACACAAAAGCTATAGCATATTGTTCTACGCTCAATCTAAAGAATTTTATCATTGCTTATGCTTTTGCCCTAGGAAAGGCCGAGCTCATAATCAGGCTTGTTATTTTCTTTAAGTCGCTAATCTTATTTTGTTATTATTTTTTATCATATTCGGATCAATCAATTCTCTTGTCTATAAACCATGCTATAAATTCAACTGTACCATTTTACGGGTAAACAGACAAGCAGAGCTAGAGGGCGAAAGAGGATTCATTGGAACCCTTTTTGCTGGAATTACACTGTATATACATGGCCTATTTTTCTTTCATATATATGTGGATGCGCTTTACGTTAACTGCCAGTTACACCGTTTCCATATTAACGTATAGCGCATGTGATGCATGCGCTATACTATTATTGCAAGTGCCTAAGGAATTTATAGTTGCTTACTTAAGGCTGAATGTTCATTCTTAAAAAAGTTAGTCTTGAGTGAATTTTAACAAATTTATCTTTGTTCTTCAACATCCTTTATACATCCCTTCATCTTCATCAATATATATAAAGTTCTCTTTAAATCTTTCTACAATGTCTGATGAGTCAAAAATTAGGGATGCGTTATATTGGGGCTCTCAAGACCAAAAATTTCAAACAATTAAAGTCGTGATGATGTCTAACATCACTCGCTAGGCAAACCAACAAAACAAGTAATACGTAAAGAAAAATAATAAATATCTGATAACTTAACCAATAACATAACATAAGAACAACTTCGTGATAACATTATAATTTCTAAAATCAATAACTAACATAAACTACCCCAAGATTTAGCGTCACAATTAGTGAGCTTCTAAATCCAACTAAATACAAGGTCTTAAAAAAAATACAACACTATCCGGTAAAAATGAAACAATACAACGAAAATAGGAAAGTGACTCTAAGGCCTCCGAATGGGATGTAGCTCTACCTCGAATCAGTGTCTGGTATCCGCGAAGTACCTCTCGAGACTCTGTTGGTACAATGTCAAAATATACACAAGAGGTGTAGAAGTATAGTATGTGTACAACCAACCCAATGTACTCAATAAGTGACGAAGTAGTGATGAGGCTAAGACAAGAAACCTACTAGAGACATGTGCAGTTATATACATAAAGCAATGGAATAGCAAATGAAGCATCAAAAGTAACAACAGGGTGGGGATATGTAGAATTGGGCAATGAGTGGAACAATAAGTAAGAATCACCAATAAGCCTCTTTCAAAATAAGCACCTAAACCATCAAGCCAAGTACACATTTTAATTATCAAATCTAAGAAATAAGCCAACAAGTTGCACGATATCACCCTTCGTGATTTTACTCTTATCCTCATTATATATCATAAATTCAAGTGCACGACATCACCCTTCGTTCTTTTACCAACATCCTCACCTTGTAGTGTAAATGAGCATGTGCACGACATAACTATTCGTTCTTTAGACTCAGGTTCACTCAAGCGAGGATATCAATATGCAAATAAGGTACGACAACACCCTTCGTGCTTTTCACGCTTCCTTACCAAGCAATCACCAAAACACAATACAGCAAGGTGGAAAGTAAATTCAACTTTAACAATAGTAGTAAACGCCACTCATCATTTGAGAATCATTTTACAATTAGGGCCAACGATAAATCAACAATTTCCACATTTTCAACACTAAATATCCGAACAATGTCTATATAGGAAGTAACTTAAATGAGAGAAATCAAAGAATTGATAACCTATCTAAGGCATGGAAGACACAATAAGAAAATTAACATGGTACAAGTAAGGAAAAATTCCACCCGCATTCTTATCCCATGGATCGCATATATACACTCGTCAGCTTGCATATACGCCGTCCTCAACACATAATTAACATAACAAATAGACTCAATTCTACCTTATTTCCCTAAAATCAAAGTTAACCAGGACACTTACCTCTTTCTAGATAAAAAAATCAACAATCAACCACGACATTTTCTTTAGAACAAGCCTCCAAACCAATCGAATCTGGTAAAATATCATTCAAACAATTCAAAACATGCTTTAGAACCTACCCACATATGAAAAAAGTTCAATTTTAATCATATTTAAAAAAGTCAATAAAAGTCAACCTAGACCAAGTTGGTCGAAATTCGAGGTTCGGGCCAAATTCTGATTAACTATTTACCTGCGAGCTCGGATATGTGATTTGTTACGAATTCCAACCTCCATTCGAGGTCTAAATCTCAATTTTATAAAATTCCTAATAGTTACCTTGAAATTCATTGATTTGATGTTAAAATCCATGAAAAAGTAGTTGAACTTGATTGAAAACTAGTTAATGTTGCTTATCAACGAATTTGGAAAGAAAATTCTCCTAAAAAATCGCCTCTAAAGAGTCTAGAGTTGAAAAATGGTGTATAATGAAGTAAGTCCTGACTTTCCCATATTTTACCTAGTTGCAGATATCGTTTGTTTGCAATTGCGATATTCGTAAAAGCGAAACACTGATCGCAAATGCGATCAGTGTATTATCCCAATAGTGGTCGCAAAAGAGACATATATTTTGCATTTGCGGACTCCCCCTATCACAAATGCGATTCATCCTTCGTAATTGCACAAACTCCCCAGCCCAGGCCCTTAATCGCATTTGCGACAAATCCATCACTAAAGAAATGGCCACCAGCTCACAACTGTAACACCTACTTCACATTTTTGAAGCTCATAGTCCCTCCCCAGTTATAAAATTTGCGAGCCCGACTTCACAAAAGCGGCACTCGCAATTACTAACAAGTCATCGCCATTGCAAGACCTGCAAACCTGATGAAACAAATTTTACTCAAAAGTCCAAGAACATACCCAAACACCTCCGAAACACATCGTCACTCGGTATCCAATTCGAACATTCACACAAAGTGTAATAATATCATACAAACTCGTTCACTAACTCAAATCATGAAAATAATATCAAATATCAAGAATCGATCATCAAAACTCAAGATTTTCGACTTGAAAGTAAAGTTTTTTCTAATTATTATATAATGTATGAACATGCCCTAGGGTCACCCGATCAAACCTGCGTACAAGTAAAAAATATTGATCCGAGGTCATTTATAAAAAATATTGATTGTGGTCAACTCTAGCCTCATTAAATGCCGAAAATCACATTAAAAAAAAATTCACATAATAGCTTTCTGAAAAATGACACTGACCGCGTACAAAAGTCATAACTCATTAAATAAAGATATGGGAGACCTCAGAACATAGAAAAAGGAACTATTACTCAAAACGACCTATCGGTTTGTCACATGGGAGGTGAGCCTACGATGGAGAATAACTCGATGTACTAAAGCTACTCTGCACAATGTATTTTTAAGTTTCCACTCACATTAGAGTACCACATATTGGTACCTCTAATTTGTTAAAGAATTAGTGTGAGTAAACATTCACTTAATCTTATGGTAACAGGAAGATATCTATATTTGCTTACTCCACAGTTTAACATCGATGATGATGAAATTCTGCAAGATTTTTTGAGGAGTCCAGATGAACACAAGGATGTTTTTGTGTTAAGAATGTTGGAAATGTACGTAAAGTCCAAAGACGTCAACAAGACCCATGTTCCACAAACTACGACTAACACTCAACCATCTGGTGGTGGTTACAGAGCTGTTTTATCCGAACAAGTTCCATATGAAAGAGTCTGGACTGATCTAAACTTACATGGGTTAACGAAGAGCGAAGACACAACTTCTCGCCAATGTAGTAGCACGGTGGGTCGCCAAGTTTACATAATTCACAAGCCGAGTGAAAAATTGCAACTTACTTTGTTGTAGAATAACTCTAATGACCGACCGATCATTTTGATTATTTTAGATACATCTCCCATATTTGATGCTTCATAAATGTGTATTTTTGGTTAGGTGACTTAACGGGATTGTTGGTTTCGTTTCGGTGAGGTCCTGTAGTGAATTGGGACACCTAGTCCTGAGGTCGGAAGCTTAAGTTGTAAGAGTTAACCGTAGTTTGACTTTTGTTTAGACAACCCTGGAATAGTGTTTTCATGGTTCCAATGGATTTATATGGTGATTTTAGACTTAGGCATATGTCCTGATGTGGATTTGGAGGTCCGTAGGTTCGTTTAGTGCATTTTGGCAGAAAATGGAAAGTTAAAGGTTTGGAAGATTCATAAGTTTGAATGGGAGTTGACTTGGTTGAAATAGGGTTCATATTGTGGTTCCAAGAGTTGGAATAGGTCCATTGTGTCATTTGAGACTTGTCTACAAAATTTGAGGTTATTCCGAGTTGATTTGATATGGTTCAACATGAGTTTTGAATGTTGAAAGTTCACTAGTTCATCACGCTTGAATTGAGGTTCGATTCGTAGTTTTGATGTTGTTTTGTGTGATTTGGGCCTCAAATAGGTTTGTGTTATGTTTTGGGACTTATTGGCAAGATTAGACGGGGTTCCGAAGGGGCTCGGGTGAGTCTCGGAGTTGTTTTGAACCATTCCTATGCGTTTGGGAGTTGTTGGTTGCTGGTGTGTTTGTAGTACTTCGCGATTGCGGAGCTAGGCTCGTGATCACGTAGAGGACCTTTTTGGCAACATGTGTTTTGTTCTTCACGATCGCGTAGGTGGTGGACGCATTCACAGAGTTTTGTGACCATTGGCCCTTGTGCTCGAGAGAGGGCCTCGCGTTTGTGTACAGATGAGAAAGGCTAGGGAATGGGCGGAACTACGCCTTCGTATTCACGAGACAGGGGATGCGCTCATGAATGGTTAGGTCACTGGAGGTCTTGATCGCGACAGTGGGACCGCATTCGCGAAAGGTTGCTTGGAGCTGGTTTATTGTTGTTCTCTGTGATCGCGAAGGATGTCCCACGATTGCGATGCATATGCTTGGGCGGAGACCTAAATATTTCATTTCGAGGGTTCTGGTTGTTTTATCACATTTTGAGATGTAGAACTCGGATGTGGGCGATCTTTGGGGGGAGGGGGGATCTTCACGATTTGGATTGGGGTAAGTGTTTTTGACTCGGATTTGTTCATTATTCATGATTTCATCATTGTTTTTCGCATTTCATTTATAAATCTAAGAAAAGAAATTGAGGATTTTCGTAAAAACTTTCCTAAATATAATTTGAGGATTTGAACCCTGATTTGGAGTCGAAATTGGATGAAATTGGTATGATTGGACTCGTATTCGAATGGGTGTTCGGAATTTGTGGGTTTTGTCGAATTCCGGGGTTGTCCTTTTGGGTTGAATTTTTGTTTTTTATAAAGGTCGAAGCTTTATTATCTTTCTTTGTTTCCCACGACATTATTTGACGGTATTAAGTTGTTTGTGACTAGATTCAAGTTGTTTAGAGGTCAATTTGTGCGGGAAAGGATTTTTGGAGTATGTATTCATGTGTTTTGAGGGTAATTATCCATGAGAACTATGATATTTGAGATATGTTGGGTGTGACACACATGCTAGGTGACTGGTGTGTGTGCGTGCATCCGAGTATTCATGATCGAGGTGGATTAAAGACAACTATGAGACTTGTTTGCTATCATGCCTTGTTATATTTGTATTTTCTCTACTTATATGATTATTTGAGCTATGATTTATGTTCGAAATCATGTCTAGGGTTTGTACCTATTTGTTTGAGACATGATAGGGCTATCCTTGCAGTTTAGACATTTTTTGCCTTAACTGTAAACATACTTTCAGTCATGGTGCTATAATCGCATATAATATCTCTTTCTCAGTCCTTCTTATTGTGATTTATCACATGTTATTGGTGCCTCATATGTGTAACACTGTTGAACTGAGTATTGTGAGATGTGGTTAACTAAGAATTGAGCGATTGATGATTGTACTTGGTCCTTAGAGTCAATTTGGTATTGACTTTGATGTGACGCATACACTAGGATCATATTGGCCTAAGAGGTACTGATTAAGGCGACGCGTGAACCAGGCCTCACGATTGGGTTATGTGATATTGATTAGCGCTTGGGAAAGGATCCATCCCCCCGGAGTGTGGTATTCAGAGTTAGCGCAGGAATAAAGCTATATATGTGCTTTGGTTAGGGTAAATTGTGCCAGGCAGCCGTACAGTGCTGATTGTGGTTGTGTGTATATTGGTGAGGGGAATTTGTGCTAGACACCGCGAGTATGCCGAGAGTGTTTTTATACTTGATGGTTTCACTGTGATGATATTTACTTGATATGTAGGCATAGAGATGTATTTCCTCATGCTAGCTGGTAAATGAAATGTCATATCTATATTGGGTTTCAACTTCTATATTTGGAAAGCATGCCTAAATTCCTGTAAGTGTGAACGAGCTGAACATGATATCTATTGAGTTATTTGCTTTAGTGTTTTCATCATACTATGAGATGTTCTTAGTTATTGCTCTTGGATACTAATTTCCTTCGGAGCTTGTCACTTCTTTTAGCCTATGGTTAGGTTTGTTACCTTTTGAATACACGGGGTCAGCTGTAATCATACTACACTGTGCACTACATGTGTGGATCCAGGTACTTCTGGGCGTGGTGGCTGCTAGAGTTCGCACCAGTAGCAGCTTGTGGAGACTACAAGGTAGTTGATATGTCGTTCAGAGGCCTTGAAGTTCTTTTCCATTTATTTTTGTTATTACTCTTATATTGTTCAGATGATTGTATTGAATATTTAGCCATGTATTTTGAGATTCTATAGTGCTCATGTACTCATTGACACTAGATCTTTGGGATGGTTGTGGTAGTGTTATTGTTTTATTCTCAGATATTTCATGATATTTCTGTTGTTGAGATTATTGAGTTATGTTTTATTGAATTCATTGTTATTGTGAAACTGTTGGTTTGACTTGTAAGCACTGTTAGGCGCCGTCACGTCCCCGGTGGGAGTTTGGGTTGTAAGAAGTTGGTATCAGAGCACAAGGTTGCGTAGGTCTCAAGGGTCCTGAGAAAGTTTAGTAGTGTCTTGTGGATCGGTATAGAGAAATATGTACTTAACTTCAAGAGGCTACCGAACTGTTAGGAAACTTCACTTTCTTGCATTCTTGTCGTCCGAATTTTTTAAATTCTGAAGTTTAAACCTTTCTCTTCTATTCTCTCATTGATGGTGAGGACATGTTCAGCTGATCAGGCACCAGCGCCACTAGTCAGGGACGCAAGAGGGCGGGGCCGAGGTGGGGCTTGAACTATATCTAGAGCAACACTTGTGGAGCCAACCATTACTCCAGCAGAGGAGAAGGTTCCGAATACTGTTGAGCCTGTGGGACCAGCTCGGACATTGGTGATGCCTATTGCTATACCTGGTCTATAGGAGACTTTGGCTCAGATCTTGAGGGTGTATACAAGCTTACCTCATGCAGGTATGAAACCAGTTGCACCATCCACCTCACAGGCTAGGGGAGGAGCTTAGACCACACCTGGTACATCGGAGCTGCTAGTTTAGGGTTATCAAGCCCCAGGGGTGTTACCAGTTTAGCCAGTTATTGTTGCTCAGGCATAGGTTGGTCCACCTATGTCCGATGAGGGGCATAAGAGGTTGGAGTGATTTAAGAGGCTTGATCCTCCCGAGTTCAACATATGAGAGTTAGAGGATGCTCAAGGTATTCTAGATCGGTGTCATCGGATTCTTCGAACCTTGGTATTTTGGACACCAGTGGAGCTGCCTTTATTACTTTTCAGTGGATAGGGGCAGCCCACAGATGGTGGAAGACCTATGAGTTAGGCAGGACACATGATGCAACACCACTTACATGGCATCAGTTCTCAGTTCTCTTCTTATATATGTTTTTCCTACAAACTCGTAGAGTGGACCTGCGCAGGGAGTTTGAGCAGCTATGTCAGGGGTATATGACAGTGACCCAATATGATATGTGATTCACGAACTTGGAACTTCATGCAATATGGTTCGTTCTCACAGAGAGAGAGAAAAAGTATCATGAGGTTCATTAATGGCCTCAAATATGGTCTATGTCACAGTTTGGACCGAGAGGCCAAGACAGATGCTAGGTTTGACCAAGTTGTTGATATTTCTAGTCTCTTGGAACATGTTCACAGGCTTGAGCAAGAGGATGTGGAGGGAAAAAGAGCCCGTGGTTCAGGTGCTTTTGGTTGTACCTTGTCTATAGGCCAGTCACATCACAACACAGGTCATCCTTTTAGGCTCGCTCGCGCAGCTCGTCAGATTCATTGGGTTAATTAGTTAGCCACGATTCATATAGTGCTCTCCCATCTCAGTCATCATTGATCAGAACTCGTACCGCACTCTATCAGTTCAGGGTTCGTCAGTACCGGGTTCTTCCAATGGGTCCGATTCAGGACCCAGTCTTATTCCCAGATTGAGGTTGCTACTAGTGTGGGAGATTTAGGGCATGTGAGGAAGTATTGCCCCCGTATTATAGAGGTCCAGTTGTGACGACCCAAGGGGGTCATCACCTATTTTATTAACCCATTCCGTACTCCCGAGGTCTTGAAAACCTTATTTGTAGTTGCCTCGATTTGTGTGCGCAGTCCGAGCTCGTAACCGGACGACTTAAATATGAAATTATGTGAAAAGAAATGCTAAGATTTGATATTAAAATGAATAAATTTGACTTCGGTCAACATTTTGGATAAACAGACTCGGACCCGTGATTTGATGGTCCTGGATGGTCTGTAGGAAAATATGGGACTTGGACATATGCCCGGAATCGAATTCCGAGGTCCCAAGCCCGAGAAATAAATTTTTGAGTGAAATTGTTTTCTGAAAATATTTGAGGAAATTGAAAATGAAATCTGATTAGAAAGTGATGGTATCGGGCTCGTATTTTGGTTCCGGCGCCCTATATATGGTTTAAGCACTTTTTGGGAAGTTTGGTTGAAATCGGATTTCGTTTGACGAGTTTCGGACTTAAAATGGAAAATTTGATGTTTTATGAAATTTGATAGAATTCATGGATTTTGAGGCCGAATTCGATGTATATGATGTTGTTTTGGTGATTTGATCGCACATATAAGTTCGTAGGATGTTGTGGGAGTTATCAGTGAAATTTTGTATCATTCCGAGTTGTATAGGCCAGTTCGGCACGTTGTTAGCGAAGTTTAGAAACCTTAAAATTCCTAAGTTTGGTTCTTGAAGTTTGAGGGTGTGATTTCGAGTTTTAGCGTTGTTTTGAGTGTTCCAAAGGCTCGAGCGAGTCTGTAATATGATTTGAGACTCGTTGGTATATTGGGACTAGGGCTTGGGTGGGCCCAGGTGCCTTACGGGCACCTAACGGGGCTAAAAACCAGCAAACAAGGCTGTTGGTGCACCTGCTCTGGTGTGACCGCAAGTGCGGTTGCCAAGCATCGCAGGTGCGAGACTGCAGGTGCGGTCCCAGGCATCGCAGGTGCGATCGCCAGTGTCCTGGCCAGCCATCGCAGGTGCGAATCATTTCTCACATGTGCGAGACCGCAGGTGCGGTCTCCACTTCGCAGGTGCGATCCTAGACCCCCTTATCCCAATTCCGCAGGTGCGGTCCCCAGAGCCACAAGTGCGAGTTTACTATTCTTCCTTAGGAGATTTCCTCCATTTTTAAGAGCTATCAACCAGGTCTCATAAGGTAAGTGAATTCCACCTGGAAATTTGTTTCATGCATGCATCCTAGCCTAATTAACTACATAAACTAGTGCAAAAATTCAAGATATTGGGTAGTAACCTAGAACTTGTGATCACTTTAGAATTTTCTGTGAATTAGCCATGAAATCAAGTAAAAAACGGTATATTTATGATCCTTAGGCATTGGGTGAGTGTTCCCTTCGAGAATTTCAAGAATCCGAGCGAGTGGGCCCAGGGTCGAATTTTGATAATTTTGGAAGAATGCTAGGAAATGGATAATTAGGCCATGTAATTGAATCATTGAATCCTTATTGATATACTTCAGTTGATTATGTCTAGATAATACCATTTCGGAGTCGAATTCTAAAGGAAAAGAGGTGTTAGAGGGTTGATTGCTATACTTTGGACCCAAGGTAAGTGTTTGGTCTAACCTTAGCTTGAGAGATTCGGAGTTGAGTATAATTTGCTACTTGCTAGTTGTCAAATATGATGTATAGGCATGATGGCGAGTATCTATACATTGGTGTCTAGCATGACCGTGAGTCCTTATATTGTGAATATTTTGATTTTGTGGTAATTTCCATGCTTAATTGATGATTTCTATATGTTCTGAAGAATATGTGAAGGGAATTGTAATCTTTAAACTCTGTTGGAGCATTGGCTTAGATTGTAATACGAATGATGAATATATATGAGATAATTGTATCCTTTGGAGCATTGGCTCAGATTGTAATACGAATGATGAATATATATGAGATAATTGTATCCTTTGGAGCATTGGCTTAGATTGTAATACGAATGATGAAGGTATATCAGATAATTGTATCCTTTGGAGCATTGGCTCAAGTAATAGAGTAAATTATGAAACGATGTGAAAGAAAGAGAAGGAGCTACTAAAATATACCCTTGCCGGGACATTGTTGCTTTTGAGATTGTCTCCCTTATTGGGATGTTGAGATTACTGTTATTTTTTCCTTGCCGGGATTTAATTGTTTAATTGATGTTCCCTTGCCGGGATTTAATTGTTTAATTGATGTTCCCTTGCCGGGATTTCTATTTGTACTCTGTTTATTTCCTTGCCCTTGTTTGTGATTGCTGTTTGGGTGAGGAATAGTGTTAAAGCACGAAGGGCGATGCCGTGCCATGTTTATATTAATTATGAACGAGGGGATATTCCGTGCCATGTTTATATTTATTATGCACGAGGGGACATTCTGTGCCATGGTTATATTTATTATGCAAGAGGGGACATTCCGTGCCATGTTTATATTGATTATGCACGAGGGGACATTCCGTGCCATGTTTATATTTATTATGCATGAGGGGATATTCCGTGCCATGTTTATATTTATTATGCACGAGGGGACATTCCGTGCCATGGTTATATTTATTATGCATGATGGGACATTCCATGCCATGTTTATATTGATTATGCACAAGGGGACATTCCGTGTCATGTTTTATATTATTATGCACGAGGGGACATGCCGTGCCGCATATTTCACTGTTTAATTTGTGTTGTCATTTCCCGTTATTATTTTCAAATATTTCAGACTGTTGTTTTGGTTTTTGTCATTTCAGTGTTTGCTATTTCTTACCCCCAGCATGTTCTCTCCGTAATTGTATTCTTATTTAGTTTCTGCTATACTATAACTGCACAGGTACACCTTGTTGTCGTGTCTTAGCCTCGTCACTACTTCGTCGAGGTTAGGCTCGGCACTTACTAGTACATGGGATCGGTTGTACTGATGCTACGCCTGCTCTTCTTTATGTTGTGCAGATTACGCAGCCGGACCCGGAGGACATCATTAGTGGGAGTGTCTTCCAGCTTATCATAGAGGCTTCAAGGTATACCCACTGGCTTTCGTGGGCCTTGGCGTCTCTTCCATCCCTTTGTCTTCACTTCTATTTTGTTTTTCCCTAATTTTAGAGACAACTATGTATTCTCTTTTCAGACTTGTATTTAGCACTCTTATAGACAGTTCGTGAGTTTGTGACTCCAGGTTTTGGGAAAGTTTACGTATTGTTATATCATGTTCTCCTTATTTAGCTTGAGACCGTATTTATTTTCGCTGTTAAACTGTGA
Organism: Nicotiana knightiana; assembly: GCA_005239525.1. Classification (NCBI taxonomy): domain Eukaryota; kingdom Viridiplantae; phylum Streptophyta; class Magnoliopsida; order Solanales; family Solanaceae; genus Nicotiana; species Nicotiana knightiana. The sequence continues at coordinate 76,672 of ML413546.1, forward strand.
ACCGTTTAGTTTATCCTATTAAATTGATGTTAATATGCTAGTTTATTTATACACGTTGGTTTGTCTAGCGGGTTCAACGTTAGACGCCATCACGACTCGATGGTGGGAGTTCGGGGCGTGACAAGTTGATATCAGAGCTCTAGGTTACTTAGGTCTCACAACTCACGGACAACTCTGTAGAGTATGAGGGATCGGTATGGAGACGTCTGTATTTATCCCCTAGAGGCTGCAAAGTTAGGATGACTCCATATTTCTTTTCTTCTCTGTCCTGCGCTATGAATTCTGAGTACTGATTGAGTTTCTATCCTATTCTCTCACAGATAGGGAGGACGCGTGCTTCCCTTGGTTCTACCCAGTAGCCTGACACTCTTGCTACAGCTCCTACTCGGGGTCGAGGTCAAGGATGAGGCCGTTCTAGAGGCAGAGGCTGGGGCAAGATCATCCTAGAGCAGTAGCCCCAGTGGAGGACCCTCAGGTCGAGTCTGACGAGGAGGTCCCAGTTCCGGCAGTCCCAGTTGGACCAGCTCAGGTCCCAGAGGGGTTCATAGCTACCCAGTACTTCAGGAAACCATTGTCCTTCTAGTCGGACTCATGGAGAGTGTAGCACAGGCGGGTCTTCTTCTTACAGCACTAGCCGCCTCTCAAGCTGGGGGAGGTGCCCAGACTCCTGCCGTCTGCATACCAGAGCAGCTAACTCCACAGTTTCAGACTCCGGCACCTCAACCAGCTGGAGTAGCTCGGTCGGATATTACAACACCGATAACAGAGGGAGCAGCCATGTCAGCAGATGCTTTGTGGAGACTGGACAGGTTCACTAAGTTATTTACTGCTACTTACACTGGTTTACCATCAGAGGACCCCCAGGATTATTTGGACAGATGTCATGAGGTTCTTCAGAATATGGGCATAGTGGAGTCGAACGGGGTTGACTTCACTACTTTTCGGTTATCTAGCGCAGCCAAGAGTTGATGAAGAGACTATTGCTTAGCCAGACCAGCTGGATCTACACCTTTGACTTGGACTCAGTTCTTAGAGGTATTTCTGGGGAAGTTCCTTCCCATTACTCAGAGAGAGGACCTTCGGAGGCAGCTTGAGCGTCTCCAGCAGGGATCCATGTCAGTCACTCAGTACGAGACCAGGTCCATCACTCTAGCCCGACATGCTCTTATGATACTTCCCACTGATCGGGAGAGGGTTCGGAGGTTTATCGAGGGATTGGCCGGGCCTATCAGACTTCAGATGGCCAGAGAGTTAGGTACAGATATATTGTTCCAGGATGCGGCCAATGTGGCCAGGAGGATTGAGATGATTTTGTCACAGGGAGGTGGTAAGGGGGCTGACAAGAGGCCCTGTCATTTCGGTCGTAGTGGAGCCTTATCTGGGGTAGGGATTCTTCAGGCAAAGGTCATCCTCGCATACATTTTCAGTCATCTCTCCAGGTTTTCCATGGTACTTCAGGTGGTCGTGGTTATCAGACACACTATTCCGATCAGCAGCTTTACAGTGCGCCACTAGCACCTATCGGTGCACCGCCACTTCAGAATTTCCAGGGTGGTTATCAGGGTTGACAGGGCCAGTTCCAGAGTTAGCAGTCACATCACCAGAGGCCTTGTTATACTTGCGGTGGTTTGGGGCACATTTCCAGGTTTTTCCCTCGAGGTCTTGGTGGGTCTCAGCATCAGGGTTCTCGTGCCATGGTACAAGCATCAGGTGTTCCACAGCCTGCCCAGCCAGCTAGAGGTGGGGGTAGAGGTGCTAGAGGTTGACGTAGAGGTCATAGAGGTGGAGCTCAGACCGCCAGAAATGGAGGCCAGCCAACAGTCGGCCATACCAGAGATGTGGTTCAGGGTGGTGGGGCCCAGCCCCAATGTTATGCTCTTCCAGCCAGGCTAGAGGCTGAGTCTTCAGATGCAGTCATTATAGGTACTATCCGAGTTTGTGGCAGAGATGTTTCAGTGCTATTTGATCCAGGGTCTACGTATTCGTATGTGTCCTCTTATTTTTCCCCATACCTGGTCATGTCTAGTGATCCACTGAGTGTTCCTGTTTATGTATCTACACCGATGGGTGATTCTTTCATGGTCGATCGAGTCCATCGTTCTTGTATTATGGTGATTGGGGGTCTTGAGACCCGTGTTGATTTGTTGCTTTTAGGTATGGTCGACTTTGATGTTATATTAGGGATGGATTGGTTATCCCCCTATCATGCCATCCTGGATTGTCATGCCAAGACGGTGACCTTAGCTTTGCCAGATTTGCCCCGTTTGGAGTGGAAAGGAATTCCTGGTCATTTTAGCCGCAGTGTTATCTTGTACGTGAAGGCTCGACGTATGGTCGAGAAAGGGGTGTTTGGCTTATTTGGCTTATGTGCGTGATTCCAGTGTTGAGGTTCGTGAGTTTTCTGAGGTCTTCCCTTCAGACCTGCCGGGGATGCCACCTGACAGGGACATTGATTTCTGCATTGATCTGGCTCCTGGCACCCAGCCCCTTTCTATTCCGCCGTATCGCATGGACCCGCTAGAGTTGAAAGAGTTGAAGGAACAATTGCAGGATTTTCTTGGGAAGGGTTTCATTAGGCCTAACGTTTCTCCTTGGGACGCTCCAGTATTGTTTGTGAAGAAAAAGGATGGTTCGATGAGGATGTGCATCTATTACCGGCAATTGAACAAGGTTACAATCAAGAATAAGTATCCACTGCCGAGGATTGATGATTTGTTCGATCAACTTCAGGGTGCTAAGGTATTTTCAAAGATAGACTTGATATCTTGATACCATCAGTTGAGGGTTAGGGCATCTGATGTCCCTAAGACAGCTTTTCGCACTCGGTACGGGCATTAAGAGTTTTTAGTCATGTCATTTGGGTTGACAAATGCCCCAACAACTTTCATGGACTTGATGAACCGAGTGTTCAGGCCTTATTTGGACTCGTTTGTGATAGTCTTCACTGATGATATATTGATATACTCCCGCAGCCAGGAGGAGCACGAGCAGCATCTCAGAGTGGTTCTTCAGACTCTGAAGGATAGTCAACTATATGCGAAGTTTTCGAAGTGTGAGTTCTGGTTGAGTTCAGTTGCATTCCTGGGTCATGTCGTATCAGCAGAGTGTATTCAAGTTGACTCGAAGAAGATTGAGGCAGTCAAGAACTAGCCTAGACCAGCATTAGCTATAGAGATTCAAAGTTTCTTGGGATTGGCAGGCTGTTATCGTCGGTTCGTGGAGGGGTTCTCATCTATTGCAGCCCCGATGACCAGGTTGACCCAGAAGGGTGCCTAGTTCAGATGGTCGGACGAGTGTGAGGCGAGCTTTCAGAGGCTCAAGAAAGCTCTGACTATAGCACCAGTATTGGTTTTGCCCACAGGCTCAGGGCCTTATACAATCTATTGCGATGCTTACCGTATTGGTCTTGGTGCAGTGTTGATGCAGGATGGCAAGGTCATTGCTTATACTTGGAGGCAGTTGAAGATTCATGAGAAGAAATATTCAGTGCATGATTTGGATTTGGCAGCCATTGTTCACGCATTGAAGATTTGGAGGCACTATCTGTATGGCGTGGCATGTGAGGTGTTCACAGATCATAAGAGTCTTCAGTACTTCTTCAAGCAAAATGATTTGAATTTGAGGCAGAGAAGGTGGTTGGAGTTGTTGAAATATTATGATATTACCATCTTATATCACCCGGGGAAGGCCAATGAGGTGGCCGATGCTTTGAGTAGGAAGTCAGCTAGCATGGGCAGTCTTGCTTTTATTCCGGTCAGTCAGAGGCCACTTTCCTTGGATGTTCAGGCTTTGGCCAATCGGTTTGTGAGGTTGGATATTTCTTAGCCTAGTCGAGTGTTGTCTTGTAGGGTCGCTCGTTCTTCATTATTGGAGCGTATCCGTGATTGGTAGTTTGATGATCCCCATTTGTGTGTCCTTAGAGACACGGTGCAGCGCAGAGGTGCCAAGAAGGTGACCTTAGACGATGATGGTGTTTTGAGATTGCAGGGGCAAGTTTGTGTGCCCAATGTTGATGGGATTCGAGAGTTGATTTTATAGGAGGCCCATAGTTCCCGGTACTCTATTCATCCGGGCGCCGCGAAGATGTATTTGGATTTGCGGCAGCATTATTGGTGGCGTAGAATGAAGAAGGATATTGTGGCATATGTAGCGCGATGTTTGAATTGTCAACATGTTAAGTGTGAGCATCAGAGTCCTGGTGGTTTATTTCAGAGGATTGAGCTTCCCAAGTGTAAGTGGGAGAGGATCACTATGCACTTCGTTACTGGACTTTCGTTGACCCGGAAGAAGTTCGATGCAGTTTGGGTCATTGTTGATAGGCTAACGAAGTCATCACATTTCATTCCTGTGGCAGTTTCCTATTCATCCGAGAGGTTAGCTGGGATCTATGTCCGGGAGATTGTTCTCCTTCATGGTGTGCCGGTATCTATCATTTCGAATTGGGACGTGCAGTTTACCTCGCGTTTCTGGAGGGCAGTTCAGCGAGAGTTAGGCACCCAGGTGGAGTTGAGCACCGCATTTCATCCTCAGACGGATGGACAGTCCGAGCGGACTATTAAGATATTGGAGGATATGCTCCAAGCTTGTGTTATTGACTTTGGGGGATCATGGGATCAATTCTTGCCTTTAGCAGAGTTTTCCTACAACAACAACTACCAGTCGAGTATCCAGATGGCTCCTTATGAGGCTTTATATGGTAGGCGCTGTCGATCTCCGGTTGGATGGTTTGAGCCGGGAGAGGCTCGGTTGTTGGGTACAGATTTGGTTCAGGAGGCCTTTGACAAGGTCAGGATCATTCAGGATAGGCTTCGTATAGCTCAGTCCAGGCAAAAGAGTTATGCATATCGTAAGGTTCGAGATGTGACTTTCATGGTTGGTGAGCGAGTATTGCTCCGAGTGTCGCCTATGAAGGGCGTGATGAGATTTGGGAAGAAGGGCAAGCTTAGCCCTAGGTTCGTTGGTCCGTTTGAGATTCTCAATCGAGTGGGAGAGGTGGCTTATAGACTTGCATTTCCACCTAGCTTATCAGCCGTGCATCCAGTTTTTCATGTGTCAATGCGTTGGTGGTATCGCGGTGATCCAGCCCACGTGTTAGATTTCAGCACTGTCTAGTTGGACCAGGACTTATCTTATGAGGATGAGCTGATAGCTATTCTAGACCGGGAGATTCGTCAGTTGAGATCCAAGAGTTTCCCTTCTGTTCGTGTTAAGTGGAGAGGTCAGCCTCCTAAGGCATCGACCTGGGAGTTTGAGTCTGATATGCGGGGCCGTTACCCTCATTTATTTCCTGACTCAGGTACTTCCTTCTTCTGTCCGTTAGAGGACGAACGGTTTTTTTAGAGGTGGAGAATGTGACGACCCAAGGGGGTCATCACCTGTTTTATTACCCCATTCCGTACTCTCGAGGCCTTGGAAACCTCATTTGTAGTTGCCTCGATTTGTGTGCACAGTTCGGGCGCGTAGCCGGACAGCTTAAATATGAAATTCTGTGAAAAGAAATGCTAAGATTCTATATTAAAATGAATAAATTTGACTTCGGTCAACATCTCTGGTAAACGGACCCATACCCTTGATTTGACGGTCCCGGAGGGTTCGTAGGAGAATATGGGACTTGGGCATATGACCGGAATCGAATTCCGAGGTCCCAAGCCCGAGAAATGAATTTTTGAGTGAAATTGTTTTCTGAAAATATTTAAGGAAATTGAAAATGAAATATGATTAGATAGTGATGGTATCGGGCCTGTATTTTGGTTCCGACGCTCGGTTCAGGTCATATATATGGTTTAAGCACTTTTTGTGAAGTTTTGTTGAAATCATATTTCGTTTGACGGGTTTCGGACTTAAAATGGAAAATTTGTTGTTTTATGAAATTAGATAGAATTCATGAATTTTGAGGCCTAATTCGATGTATATGATGTTTTTTTGGCGGTTTGATCGCACGAATAAGTTCGTAGGATGTTGTGGGAGTTATCTATAAATTTGGTATCATTCCGAGTTGAATAGGTCAGTTTGGCACGTTGTTAGCGAAGTTTAGAAACCTTAAAATTCCTAAGTTTGGTTCTTGAGGTTTGGGGGTGTGATTTCGAGTTTTAGCATTGTTTTGAGTGTTCCGAAGGCTCGAACGATTCCGTAATATGATTTGGGACTCGTTGGTATATTGGGACTAGGGCTCGGGTGGGCCCAGGTGCCTTCCGTGCACCTAACGGGGCTAAAAACCAGCAAACAAGGCTGTTGGTGCACCTGCTCTGGTGTGACTGCTGGTGCGGTTGCCCAGCATCGCAGGTGCGGTCCCAGGCATCGCAGGTGCGATCATCAGTGGCATGGCCAGCCATCGCAGGTGCAGATCATTTCTCGCAGGTGCGAGACCGCAGGTGCGGTCTCCACTTCGCAGGTGCGATCCCAGACCCCCTAGCCCAATTATGCAGGTGCGTGATTCTTCTCACAAGTGCGAGACCGCAGGTGCGGCCCCCAGAGCCGCAAGTGCGAGTTCACTGTTTAGGCAATCAGTTTTAAAAACTTGTTTTAAACCCATTTTTTCTCATTTTCCATCTTCTTCCTTACGCGATTTCCTCCATTTTTAAGAGCTATCAACCAGGTCTCATAAGGTAAGTGAATTCCACCTGGAAATTTGTTTCATGCATGCATCCTAGCCTAATTAACTACATAAACTAGTGCAAAAATTCAAGAAATTGGGTAGTAACCTAGAACTTGTGATCACTTTAGAATTTTCTGTGAATTGGCCATGAAATCAAGTAAAAATCGTATATTTATGATCCTTAGGCTTTGGGTGAGTGTGCCCTTCGAGAATTTCAAGAATCCGAGCGAGCAGGCCCGGTGTCGAATTTTGATAATTTTTGAAGAATGCTAGGAAATGGATAATTAGGCCATGTAATTGAATCATTGAATCCTTATTGATATACTTGAGTTTATTATGTCTAGATAATACCATTCCGGAGTCGAATTCTAAAGGAAAGGTGGTGTTAGAGGGTTGATTGCTATACTTTGGACCCAAGGTAAGTGTTTGGTCTAAACTTATCTTGAGGGAATAGGAGTTGAGTATAATTTTCTACTTGCTAATTGTCAAATATGATGTATAGGCATGGTATGAGTATCTATACATTGGTGTCTAGCATGACCGTGAATCCTTATATTATGAATATTCTGATTTTGTGGTAATTTCCATGCTTAATTGATGATTTCTATATGTTGTGAAGAATATGTGAAGGGAATTGTGATCTTTAACCTTTGTTGGAGCATTGGCTCAGATTGTAATACGAACGATGGATATATATGAGATAATTGTATCCTTTGGAGCATTGGCTCAGATTGTAATACGAACGATGAAGGTATATGAGATAATTGTATCCTTTGGAGCATTGGCTCAAGTAATAGAGTAAATTATGAAGTGAAAGAAAGAGAAGGAGCTACTAAAATATACCCTTGCCAGGTCATGGTTGCTTTTGATATTGTCTCCCTTATTGGGATGTTGAGATTAATGTTATTGTTCCCTTGCCGGGATTTAATTATTTAATTGATGTTCCCTTGTCGGAATTTAATTGTTTAATTATTGTTCCCTTTCCAGGATTTCTATTTGTACTCTGTTTATTTCCTTGCCCTTGTTTGTGATTGCTGTTTGGGTAAGGAAGAGTGTTAAAGCAAGAACGGAGATGTCGTGCCATGTTTATATTTATTATGCATGAGGACATTCCGTGCCATGGTTATATTTATTATGCACGAGGGGACATTCCGTAGCATGTTTATATTGATTATGCACGAGGGGACATTCCGTTCCATGTTTATATTTATTATGCACGAGGGAACATTCCGTGCCATGTTTATACTTATTATGCATGAGGGGACATTCCGTGCCGTGGTTATATTTATTATGCACGAGGGGACATTCTGTGCCATGTTTATATTGATTATGCACGAGGGGACATTCCGTGCCATGTTTATATTTATTATGCACGAGGGAATATTCCGTGCCATGTTTATACTTATTATGCACGAGGGGACATTCCGTGCCGTGGTTATATTTATTATGCACGAGGGCACATTCCGTGCCATGTTTATATTGATTATGCACGAGGGGACATTCCGTGCCATGTTTATATTGATTATGCACGAGGGGACATTCCGTGCCATGTTTTATATTATTATGCACGAGGGGATATGCCGTGCCGCATATTTCACTGTTTAATCTGTGTTGTCATTTCCCATTATTATTTTCAAATATTTCAAACTGTTGTTTTCGTTTCTGTCATTTCAGTATTTGCTATCTCTTACCCCCAACATGTTCTCCCCATAATTGTATTCTTGTTTAGTTTCTGCTATACTATTGAACTGCACAGGTACACTTTGTTGTCGTGTCTTAGCCTCGTCACTACTTCGCCGAGGTTAGGCTCGGCACTTACTCAGTACATGGGGTCGGTTGTACTGATGCTACACCTGCACTTCTTTATGTTGTGCAGATTACGCAGTCGGACTTGGAGGACATCATTAGTGGGAGTGTCTTCCAGCTTATCATAGAGGCTTCAAGGTATACCCGCTGGCGTTCGTGGGCCTTGGCATCTCTTCCATGCTTTGTCTTCATTTCTGCCTTGTTTTTCTCTAGTTTCAGAGACAGCTATGTATTCTCTTTTCAGACCTGTATTTAGCACTCTTATAGACAGTTCGTGAGTTTGTGAGTCCGGGTTTTGGGAAAGTTTACGCGTTGTTGTATCATGTTCTCCTTATTTAGCTTGAGCCCGTAGTTATTTTAAATTGTGAACCGTTTAGTTTATCCTATTAAATTGATGTTAATATGCTAGTTTATCTATACACGTTGGCTTGTCTAGCGGGTTCAACATTAGACGCCATCACGGCTCGATGGTAGGAGTTCGGGGCGTGACACCAGTGTAGCAAGGAGGCTAGACTATGACTCCCGCACCAGTTGCTATACCAGCCGCTCAACTAGCTCAAAGGTGAGGGCGTACATGGTGAGGTCACCCTAGAGTGGGAGGTCAGTCAAGTGGTGGTCAAGCCCGTTTCTTTGCATTTGCCACCATACTAGAGCCAATTGCTTCTGACACCCTGATCATATCTATTGTTCTCGTGTGCCGTAAAAATTCTTTAGTGTTATTTGATTTTGGTTCCAATATTCATATGTGTCATCATACTTTGCTCATTATTTGGATATGCCTTGTGATTCTTTAGATATGCTTGTTCACGTATCTACATTGGTAGGTAATTCTATTATGGTTGATCGTGTAAATTGGTCTTATGTGGTGACCATTGGGGGTTATGAGACTAGAGTTGATCTTCTGTTGCTCAACATGGTAGATTTTGATGTGATTTTGGGCATGGGTTGGATGTCACCATATCACACTATTCTTGATTTTCACGTTAAACGGTGACATTGGCTATGGCAAGGTTGCCGAGGTCGGAATGGAGAGGCTCCCTGAATCATGTTTCCAATAGAGTGATTTCACATTTGAAGGCTCAACGGATGGTTGAGAACGAGTATTTGGCATATTTGGCCTTTGTGAGGGATGTCAGTGCTGATACTCCTACTGTTGAGCCAGTTCTAGTAGTGAGAGAGTTCCAGATGTATTTCCTGCAGACTTTTCGGGCATGCCATTCAATAGGGTTATTGCTTTTGGTATTGACATGTTGTTGGGCACTCAAGACGTCTCTACTCCACCGTATCGCATGGCACAAGTAGAGTTGAAGGAATTGAAAGAGGAGTTACAAGAATTACTTTATAAGCGTTTCATCAGGCCCAGTGTGTCGCCTTGGGGTGCACCAGTTTTATTTTTGAAGAAGAAAGGTTCAATGAGAATGTGCATTGATTATACGCAGTTGAACAAGGTTAATATCAAGAACAAGTACCCACTAATGCATATTGAGGATTTGTTTGATAAGCTTCAGGGTGCCGAGGTATTCTCGAAGATTCATTCAAGATCGGGGTATCTTCAGTTGAATATATGGGCTTTAGATATTTTGAAGACGACTTTCAGGACCCGCTATGGTCATTATGAGTTTGTGGTGTATCATTTTTGCTGACCCATGCCCCAGTAGCTTTAATGAACTTGATGAACAATGTATTTCAGCACTATCTTGATTCCTTCGTTAGAGTTTCCATTTATGAATTATTGGTAGATTCTCGCATCCAGGAGAATCATAAGCAGCACTTAAGTATCGTGCTCTAGACTTGAAGCTATATGTTAAATTCTCTCAAGTGCGAGTTTTGTTTCAACTTGGTGGTATTCTTGGTCTACGTGGTGTCTAGTGAGGGGATTAAGTTTGATCCGAAGAAGATTGATTCAATTTAGGTCTGTCCCATACCGTCTACTACTTCTAGATCCGGAGTTTCCTTTGGTTGCCTGGATATTACCGTCATTTTGTGGAGGGGTTTTCATCTGTAGAAGACCATTGACTAAATTGATGTAGAAGGGTTTCCCATTCAAGTGGTCTAATGAGTGTGAGGAGAGCTTACAGAAGCTCAAGACTTCCTTGACGATAACTCCAGTTCTGGTTTTGTCTTCAGGATCAGGTTCTTATACAGCCTATTGTGATGCTTCACAGATTGACATTGGATGTGTGTTGATGCAGGAGGGTAGAGTTATTGCTTATGATTCCTATCATTTGAAGCCATATGAGAAGAACTACCATGTATACAATTTGGAGTTGGCAGCCATTGTTCACTCGCTCAAGATTTGGAGGCATTATCTCTACGCCGTGTCTTGTCAGGTGTTCATAAATCACACGAGTCTCCAACAATTATTCAAGCAAAAATATCTGAACTTGAGGAAATAGAGGTGGTTGGAGTTATTAAAGGACTATGATATCACCATTCTTTATCATACAGAGAAGGTCAATGTGGTGGCCGATGATTTGAGTAAGAGGTCATAGAGCATGGGGAGTATTTCTTGTATTCCAGTTGGGGAGAAATTGTTAGCATTGGATGTTAAGGCCTTGGCCAATCGGTTTGTGAGGTTGGATATTTCGGAGTCCAACAGAGTTCTCCCTTGTGTTGTAACACAATCTTCCTTGTTTGAGCGCATCAAGGCGCATCAGTATGAAGATCCCTACTTGATTGTCCTAAAGTAAATGGTGCCAAACGGTGATGCCAAGGAGGTTACTATTGGCGATGATGGGGTATTGAGGCTTCAGAGCCGCATTGTCTGTGGCTAAGTGGACGTCTTGAGGAGGCCCATAGTTCGCGGTATTCCATTCATCCGGGTGCTGCAAAGATGTACCAGGAATTGAGGCAACACTATTGGTGGCGGAGGATGAAGAAAGATATTGTTGTGTATGTTGCTCGGTGTTTGAATTGTCAGCAGGTGAAGTACGAGCATCAGAGAACATGTGGTTTGCTTTAGAGGCTTGATATTCTAGAGTGGAAGTAGGAACGTATCACTATGGAATTTCTAGTTGGGTTTCCACAGACCTTGAGGAGTTTTGATGAAATGTAGGTCATTGTGGATAGACTGACCAAGTCTGCACACTTCATTCAAATAATGACTACCTACTCTTCAGAGTAGCTAGCTCGGATTCATATTCGGGTGATTTTTTTCCTTCATTGTGTGCCTGTGTCTATTAACTCGGATAGAGGCACTCAATTCACATTGCAGTTTTGGAGAGCAGTGCAACAAGAGTTGGGATCACATTACGAGATGTGTACAACCTTTCAAATTGAGTGCCTCAGATTCCTCAATAAGGCCTAACATAACCGCATCATGTGTGCATATAACAAACAAATCATAACCCCTCGTAACATAGAAGAGTAATCATAGAACTTATCAGAAAACGAAGAAGCTCAACTCTATCCGAATGCCACACCCCTCAACATTAAGAGTTATGAGTCAACAAATCCGACCTGATATAGAATACAAATCCTCATTGGGCCTACTAATGGGCCCCCTAAATGAACTCCGGTCATCCTCAAATGGAAAAAGAGTACTCTGAAGGTCCACGATGATATAACCATAGCACGTACCACCATCTAGCTAACTTTGGCCACATCTTCACAGTCCGCAACCACGAAAACAATCTACTTCCGAGAACTCCCAGTCTCCAAATCCATAGAACACACGAATCACCATAGCTGATCCCAACTCCACCACCTGAATATCTAAAACATCTCTCATACAAGATAATTCCACGAGGAATACTTCCATAATTCTTCCATGCCACATAGAAAAAATCTGAACATCAGCAATCGATCAACCAGGCGAGTATCACAATACCAATGAACCGTCCGTAAGTCAAAACACCGTGTGCCTTGTGAAATGCGCACCCTTCTCAGGCAATACCAAGTAGTGATAGCATTCATCTGATCACCTAAAACTATCCATGTTGTCTAAGAATTCAGGACCTTCCTTGCAAAACTGAACTGTGACCTTGCACAAGAAAATCTTAATATCACACCACGCACTGCCTCTATCAGGCCATCATATAAAAATACGAAAACCTCATTATCAACTCTAAGTCACAAACATAATACATACCTGATCAGTCAGAAACCTTTGAATTGATCCCATCCAGGAGAAAATCACAACGCACAACATACCCCTCATACCTGTAAATAATATCCATCTCCAATTGTGGCAGAAATCATCAAGAACGCTTAGAAACCCGTTTGCACATGACCAAGCCATTGGAACTAAATCCCTCTCACGTCAACTAAGCCATGCAGCTCGCCAAACCCAAGAGTATTTCTTCAAAAGACATGTAGAGACTCACCACATCATAAGTACCCAAAGAACCGATCATATCCATTACCGTGCTGATCTAACCTACTACCAAACTGTTCTATTCCTACAAGTTCCTTTTGAATTTCCTTCAACTTAACATTCCTTCTTGCCAGTACACTACCATCCTTACTTCAAAGTTCACTACAACCGATCCTAGCATAAAACCACACCGCCCTAAGGCCCATAAGCCGTTGTATTCCCTCTTAAGCACCCCAAAAGCACCACAATGGAGACATCCATTCTCAAGAGACCTCCTATGAATCTAAAGTCCCTTCCTTTACCTTCCTGATATTGAATAGTAGAATCCATAATGACATATAAATACCGTGAATCTCGACACCACCCAATGCAAATCTTAGATTCTAGTCATATACAAATTCGAAAAATTCTCAAATGCCACATAAAAATCTTGAATCCATTAGAACCTTCTTGAGAGTCATCCACTCTACTCAAATCTCAATTGCACCGCTCAATCAGGCCGAACGACCTATGCCCCATTAGCATAATAACACCCAAAGAAGTAATCCACACATCCAAGTAGCCAAGTTAATACTTTTCTTGGTACATTATATCTATCACAAACAATAACCCTAGACCATTTCCAAGACTCCCATATATCCATAAGATGTAATGCATCATGCATCCAGAAATTCCTTACTCAAGTCATCCTCACAACCAACCTCTGCGAGTTATAACCGACCCACATGTATGCCTCAGATTGAGAGCAATACAACACATAACCATGCAATCAAATCACCGATGGAAAAATCCACCCCTTGGCTCAAAGCCATAGAACAAAACATCCGATAACTCACAATACCCATACTCTATTAGTGCCATAATCCCGTAGTGAGATTCAACTAACTTCTTCGCAAGTTCATGCAACACAAACCATCAAATACCTCAAATTATCTGCTAAGCTCGCAGTCATCCTCGTGACGGCCTGGTAAGTTTCCTCGACCAATCCAACTCAAATCACATCACATGTAACCCACTAGTAGAAAGAAATCCTCCACACAATATCATAAGGATCACATATCCGTAGATAACCCCGCAAGGGATAACCCACTTGCTTAGCCTAAAAATGGCATTTCACTACACCCTACCATGGCCACAACCATCATGCAATCACTTAACCTTCCCGAGGCTAAACTCGTCAACAAGACATAAGAATATACTTCATTCCACCAATGATATAACATGAGAGAATCCCTCAAAACCCCATAACTCCTGAATGTGCAACACAACAAGACAAAAATCAAGCATCCAATAGTCATTTTCAGATGCCAAGCAACCCTCCTCATCATATCAAGCCATCTGAACACATTTGGCAGTCACAACATAATCATAATATATCAATCCAACCACTCAATGAGCCATCAATCCCGCTCCTAGGGAAACAACCGGACATATGAGTCCAAAGCACATACTCATGCAACTAAAACCATTGAGCCCAAGCTGCAGTCAAAACCTGGCCTCGAGTGTCTAGACTGGTCCAACTCCAAAATGTAGCAACATATCTCGCATCTCATCCATGGAATCCACAATCTGTCGATGCACAATTGATACCAAACGCTCACATATGCATACGAGTGAATGGGAGGAATTCAAAGAGATACGCTTCCAGAAGAACCAATGACACATGATAAGGAAAGAAAGATGGGAAGTTTATCCTAAATTCCCCGTACCCTCTCGAAGATAGGCATGGGCGTCATCATATTGATCTGCAAGACTCTACAATACACTTTCTCATGACTCGTAGAACCTATGAACCTAGAGCTCTGATACCAACTTGTCCCGACCCAAAATCCAACTATTGTTGATGGCACCTATCCCAACCCGCTAGGTAAGCCAATTAACAATAATCCAATACAAATGAGATTTACTGAGAAAATAAATAATTAAATAACAAAAATTTATACAACTTCCCAAGAATTGGTAGGATAAATCATGAGATTCTAAGATTTAGAGTTACAAAGATGGTACGAAATAAATACATCATCTATTTGAACTGTACATAGGCATATTTTTTTATAAAGCTAAAGCTACCATGAACGAAAGGCGGCTGGAAATACACGTAAGGTGCAGAAGTGTAGTATGAGTACTACCAACTCCATGTACTCAATAAGTAACAAACCTAACTTAGGTTGAAAGTAGTGATGAGCTTGGACAATGGTTAGAGTCCAACACCAATAGCCAAGAACAACTCGTAACTGTTTAACAAAAGCAATACAAGCAATAACTCAAAGATATGATGCTCAGCTCATTCATAGTTAGAGAAAATAGGCATGCTTCTCAGATATAACAATAAAACCTAAATCTTTCGCCGAAATCACAAAAATATGAGTATATAAAAAACTATGATTTTTACCAAAAACATTCCACAACAGATATCATATTTCATTATCAGATAGCATGAGGAAAGTACATCTCTATGCCTACATGTCAATGCGCATGAGAATTCATGAATGTCACAATACCGTATAGCATGAGGAAATGCATCTCTATGACTACATGCCAAGTATACATGTAAAATGTAATGCACCACAGTGATAGACTCAAGTACTCACTCTCTCAGAGTACTCAATCTCACTGTCTCACACTCAATCACTCGGTTCACTCAGTCTCTCGGCTCTCAGCACTCGATAGCTGCGCTCACTGCTGGTATGTTAGACTCCGTGGGGGCGGATCTTTCCCAAGCGCTAATACAAGCCAACATGGATTTCTGCGACATGCAATCTGATCCCATCATGAATCAATAAAACCTATTGCGGCGTGCAACTCGATCCCATCATGAATCAATAAAACATGTTGCGGCGTGTACCCTGATCCCATAAATATCACTCATAATCTGGCGCTCAGGTCCCAACTCAGTCATCAATCTCTCCAGTCTCTTTGGCTCACAAATCTCATTCCAATCAGCCCAAACAATGATAACATTATGTGACAACAAATGATTATAGATACTGAGATATTATATGCAAATGAATGAATTTGAATGAGTATATAATTGCAATTGAAGATAATAACTCAACAACAGAAATGACCTCAGTGGTTCCCAACAAAATAAGCATATAGCCTAGACATGGTTTCTAACATGAATCACAAATCAATTTCTCTAACATGTAAAAATTTCACAGATAGCAACCAGATTATGTAACTACACAGTACCACAGAATCAACCGAGTCATAATTTACACGATACACACCCACACGCTCGTCACCTAGCATGTGTGTTACATCAACACCAAACACATAACACGTATATTTAGGGATTCATATCCTCAGCACCATGTTTAGAAGTGTTACTTATCTCCAACAAGTCAAATCCAATACCGAGCAATCCATACAATACTCTAGAAATTCCATCCCACACGTATCGACCTCCGAACGATTCAAAACTATCCAAAAGCAACTCAAGAACATCAAATAATGCCAAAGGAAACAAACCCAATCGATAAAGGGTAAATCTTTAATCAATACCCCAAAGTCAACCAAAAAGTCAAACCCGGGCCCGCAACTCGAAATCCGACAAAACTTATAAAATCCGATATCCCATTCATCATGAGTCCAACCATACTAGTTTCACTCTAATTCGACTCTGAATCGATGTTCAAAACTCAAAAATTCACTTTATGAAAGTTTAGACAGAAATCCCAATTTCTCTTTCAAAATCATCAATCAAAAGCTAAAATCAAAGATGGATTCATGAAATATAATCAAAACTGATTAGAAAACACTTACCCCAATCAATGTAGAGAAAATCGCCTAAAACATTGCCTCAATCCAAGCTCCATAGCTCAAAATATGCTAAAACGTCTAAAACCTTCAAAATAGAGTACTTTATACACCGTTCTAGAGTTACCCTTAAATATCGTGGTGAAAACCCTTGCGATCACAATTATAAAATTTACCAGGCAAATTTTTACCCTATGCGATCGCGGCCATTTCCCCGTGATCGCGATGAACAAACTTCCATTAACCCTTCCTAAACTCTTCTAAGATAGCCTGTAGTTTATCATCAATAACCGTTTGTACATAACTCCAAATTACAAACGATTTGACTTTATGAAAACTAGAGATAAAGGGCTAAAACTTTCATTTTTAGATCATCTCCAAATTTCTTATAGATTGCAAGATATAAGCTTCCCAAGTCGGGTCGGTGACAACAAAATTTTCCTCTACGCAATCGCGAAAAGGCTTCCGCGACCGTGATTTGCAGTGCCCAAACAACAAATTTGCTCTTCGCAAACGTGACCCAAAGTCCACGATCGCAATGCACACCCCTGTGGCCAAAAAAACTAGCTAATAAAAAATGGCCTAGAAATGGTCAGAACCCCCCCCCCC
>ML413549.1:0-15332 GCA_005239525.1 Nicotiana knightiana
CCTATATTACTTGTCGACCACGTACACTTGCGTGTGCATTGGGAAATCAACCAACAAGTTTTCCAGAATAAACAATGATAGGTATATATAAAAAATTTAGCATGAGATTTATGAACAATATTATATCCCAGCACGTAAAACACAAAATAATGCCCGAGTCAATAAGAGGAGGGACCTTTTTATTAGACTGAGTCTGAACTATATTTGTTGGACAACTCGAAACATAAAGAGGAACAGGGTCGCGAACAAACACCTTGACCGGAGCTCGATTGACAGGAAAGCTCAACTCAAACGACCTCTTGAAATCGAACTCCAACCAAGTTTCAACAGTGACAGAAGAAGTTGTTTTTTACTGGTTTTGGAGCTGCTTTTGGGTTGATTTTGGAGGTGGTTTGTGGCTGTTTTCATGGCTGATTTTCAGCAGTAACATAGCTGCTTTAGGGGCTATTTTTGGGTAGTTTTTGGACTGCTTTCAGGCTGCTTTCCCAGCTTTCCTTTTAGGGTGGAAAGAGTGCTTTGTTTTGCTAGCTTTTGGGAGAGAGAACTACTGCATCTTTGCAGCAACTTTAGAGCTGAAATGGAGGTGGATGTTTTTTTTCGGTCCGTTTGTTTTTTGTGTGTGTGTATTTATAGATGTATGAATTAATGGTGAGATAAGTGGGGGAAGTGGTGGATGGGTACGAGGGAGAGTGGAAGTGATTGATGTGAAAAATGGGAAGTTAGGCTAGAAAAGTGGGGATAACGGTATTAGCAAAGTAAAACAAAAATATATATAAACAAATCAGATTTTAAAAAAAAATTTATCTATTAAAGTTTATTTTTTTAAAAGATAAATTAAATTATAAAGATAAGAAGATTAACCAAAATTTCTTATATTATAAGGAAATTAAATCTTTACATATATTTTAAATGATACTAAGAAAGATTCTATAGCTTACTTATTAAAGTTCTAATTACTTATCTTTGTGATTTTTCTATTTATTATAGATAGAAATAAAATTTGTACTTTAAGAAAGTGAGTATTTATTTATTTTTCAATTAAGATCTACTAAGAGTAAGATAAAAGTTTAAAACATCAAGATTAGAACTAAAAGGAATAGTTACACTAAAACAATATAAAATGTGAGTGTGGTCAAAAATTAGTTATTCACACGGTGAATAAGGTTTTTTGTGGGGGAGGAGCTTTTGAGGGCGGCTAGGCAGAGACAATGGTCTCTAGGGTTTAGGGATTGGGTTATAAGAGAAGGGGGGTTGAGGGTTGTGAGCCGTTGATCGTTGTTGATCAACGGCTGAGGTTTAAGGAGACTGGGCAGGGTCACCTGGGATTGGGCTTGAGGTTTTGGACCAGGGATTTGGGTTTGTCTGGTCCGAAAATAACTCAAAATTGGGCCAGCTTTTTTAAATAGAAAACAAAAGAGAAATAATTTAATAAAATAGCTAAAAAATATAAAATGCTACTTATGCAAATAATACTTTAAACAATGATAGAAGACTATAAAAAATGTAAAATATTATTTTGACGCTAAATGAAATGTCAATCGCAATAAGAATGCAAAATATAAGCTATTATTGCAAATTTTTTATGAATACAATTGTAATTATATAAAAATGAAGTGAAAATATTTTTAAAAAATGTATTAAGGGTGCAAATAATAATTTAACTGATTAAGTCATCACAAATAATTTAAAGGGATAATTACTAATTATTTATGTAATTTAATGTAAGAAAAATTAATTTAAGAGCTCTAAAAATTTATGAAAAATTATAAAAAGTGCTTGTGTAAATATTGTAAATTAGATAATGATGCAAAATGATATTTTGAAAGTATTTATATTTATTTAAAAAATATGAGGGCAGAATTGGGTATCAACACTTGTCAAGCACTCAATTACTTTCGAAATCAAAGGAACGTGAAACACTGTTGGTCTACCTCGCAGTCTCGGAAGTAGCAATAAGTGCAGTTTTGGCTTGAGAGGACGAAGGTATGCAATCTCGTATTTGTTACGTTAGTAAAACTTTAATGGGAGCAGAAACTCACTACCTGCACTTGGAGAAGCTGGCCTTACCTCTTGTAATTGCCGCTCAAAAATTGAGGCCCTACTTCCAATGTAACCTGATAGCTGTGGTGACCACATTTCCCCTGCGGATTATCCTTCACAAACCCGAAATCTCGGGTAGGCTTACCAAATAGGACATCGAAATGAGTGAATTCAACATAGAATATAAACCAAGGATTGCGATTAAGTCACAAGTCTTGACTGAATTTGTGGCCGACTTTAGTCCGGGATTGCTACCTCTAGCAACCAAAGAGGCAGTCATGGTGTTAGAATCGACATCAGGGGTTTGGACCTCATTCACGGATAGAGACCTAACGTAAAAGGGTTCGGTCTTGGCATAGTATTAACCACGCCTTCGGGAGGAACCCTAAGGCAAGCCATCCGGACGGTACATTAACTAACAATGAAGCAGAGTATGAGGCTTTGATTGCAGGACTCGAACTGGCCCCCGTACTTGATTCCGAGGTCATATAAGTCAAGTGCGACTCAGAGCTGGTGGTAATCAGGTCTACGGGATCTTTGAAACCAAAGAAGAGCGCATGCAACAATAAGTGGTCAAGGTCGAGGCTCAGCTGGCTCGATTTCGGGAGTGGTCAATTACTCACATCTCAAGGGAAGAAAATGCAAAAGTGAATGCATTGGCTAGATTCGGCTCGTCAACGAAAATGAAGGGAGTAGAGTCCAGGACGGTAATACAACAGATGCACTCGATCCTAGATGCAGATAGCTATGACGAGGTAAATACTACTAATTTGTTATGGGACTGGAAGAATGAGATCATCGATTATCTTGAGCACGGGAAATTACCCGAAGATTCCAAGACGTCTCGAGCTCCACGTGTCAAAGAATAACGGTATAGCATTAAAGGAAGATAATTGTACGGAAAATCTTTCCTAGGCCCGCTGGCCCGATGTTTGGGAGCATCCAAAGCAAATAATGTTATGCGAGAGTCCACGAAGGGATATGCAGAAACCACTAGGGTGTAGATTCCTTAGTATTAAAACTGGTAAGGGCGGGATATTATAGGCCCCTCATGGAACAAAACACTAACGCTTTTGTGTATAAGTGCGATAAGTGCCAAGGTTACGCACCTCTAGTATATCAACCAGCGGAACCACTACATTCAGTCCTGTCTCCATGGTCGTTCATGAAGTGGGGGATAGACATCGTTGGACCACTGTCGCGGACTCCCGGTAAGGTAAGATTTCTTTGTATTTTAACTGATTATTTTTCTAAATGGGTGAACGCAGGTCCTTATCAGAAGATCGGGAAACGCGAAGTGGTGGATTTCTATAAGAAAACATAATCTGCAGGTTCAGAATACCAAAAGAGATAGCGTGCGACAATGGGCTGCAATTTATCAGCGCAAGGATCACAAAGTTCCTTGAAGATTTGAAATAAAGAGGATCACGTCTTCACCCTATCATCCGAGTGCATATGGGCAAGCGGAGTCAATGAACAAAGTGATCATACAAAACCTCAAGAAAAGGTTGCATGTGGCTAAAGGTAAATGGCCTGAGGAACTACCCAGAGTTTTATAGGCATACCGAATGACGTCCAAATCGAGCATGGGGGAAACTCATATTTCCCTTGTGTATGGAGAAGAAGCCTTGATTTCGGTGGAAGTAGGGAAGCATACCTTAAGGTATTTCAAGGAAAGCAAAGAATCAAACAATGAAGCAATACTGGTCAACTTGGAGTTACTTGATGAGTGCAGGGACTTGGCACATGTAAGGATGGAGACACTAAAGCAGATAATGGAAAGATATTACAATCGAAGAGCCAATCTTCGTTACTTTAAAGTGGGAGATTTTGTTTTAAGGAAACTAATCCAAAACACCAGGGAACGCAACACAGGGAAGTTAGGCCCAACCTGGGAAGGCCCCTACCGGATCCCAACTGTCACCGGGAAAGATTCGTACGAGTTAGAGAATCAAAATGGATAAAAGTTTCCAAGCATTTGGAATGTGGCACTCCTCAAGATATATTATTGCTGACAAACATCGTTTGTATTGGAAGTATGTGATGTATTCTTTTTTCGTTCGTCCAGTTTTTGTCCGAATTGGATTTTTCTAGCAAGGTTTTTAACGAGGCAGCAATGGAATGTACATTGCGAAGAAATTTTCATCGGCAGCAATAAGACCTTTATATAAAAGCACAAAGGCGAAGAACAACTCCGGGGAGGTTAGATAATCTTTGACTCTATAGAAAAATTCCCACCGGGAAAATAACTTTGTTATAAAGCAAAGGTTACCCGACCGTTCACAAGCGCAAATTATTAGAGGATTTTTAGATAGTCCTTTGCTCGATAGTATAAATTCTTAAGGAGAAGCGAAATTTGTTATCGAATGGAGGATTTTCTAGCAATTCATTAGAAGGATCCTCGAAGGAGCAAGATTCCTAGTGTTCCAATTCGCATTCTTCGTGTTTGAACACGAGGGGATGATGTGAGAATGCAACAAAATGACTGCCACGGCGATCGGAGTACAAAAATTGGGAACATAATTATGTCATCAGGGCCGGGGACTGCGCGACCAGCCCTGTAAAAAAAATTATACAAATTAGCCACAAGAAATGGCAATTTCTCTTTAACATAACAAATGCTTATGTATTTTTTGAAAATGAAAGGAATAAAGTAAAGTCCTTTTATTTTTCATCTTGTTTCTTGTCTGATCGATGAATTAATTTTATCATTTTAAAGTTAAACAATTACTTCAAATGATAGTGCCATAATGAAGAGGAGACGTCCACTTCAAGAGTACCGTAAACATAACAGGGACCTCTCTTACGAAAACCCTCATGTTAAAGGATTGATTTCGATAGAACTTATGCCCGAAATCAAAATTCTTTCGGGGAAAAATACAACAAGACTTCACATAATAAGATGCAAACAGTAAAACTCGCGCAAAAGTTTTAAGCAAAAAGAAGAAAATGCAAAGATTAAAACTTGCATAAATTTTCAAACAAAAGAAAGACTCAAACAATACTTGCACAAAAGGATATTTTCATTTACATTAACATGCCAAAATGACACAGATACAAAAGTTGGAAAAAAAAAAAAGAAAAGCTAAGAACGGAGGCGGCCTCGCGGTCGGTTACAGCAAGAACGACACTATGGACTTCAACGCATTTGGCCCTAGCTTCTCAAATTTAACCCTCAAAAGGGACAATCTCTTGGCTAAGGGTTACCACTTCTAGCTCGCTTTGCTGCAAACGAGACTCTAATACAACAGCCTCAGCAACTTTGGCTTCTAATTCTAAGAGGTGAGCGGCAGTTTTCTCCCGTTCGGCCAAAAGTTGATCCCATGCGGAGGTGAGTTCTTCCTTTTTCCCGATTCAACCTTTGGAGGCCCTCGAAAGCAAGAAAGTTGGCCTACAAAGCAAGAAAGGAAAACTTAGGGTATTTTCAGACAAAAGTAAAAAGAATAACAAAGGAAGTAAGGAATGTATCGCTGCAGCATTGTGCATGACATTATTCAACAAGCACTCTCTTGAAAGAGCCTGTATATTTTCCCAATCTTTCTCTGAAGCCAAAGGCTTCAGATAGTTAGCAAGTTCCACCGACCAAGATAGCAAATTACATCCAGTGGAGATCGAGAGAGTAACGCTCATCCTCCTTTGCGGATCTTTTGAGGGGGACGCATAGTTTTTCCCTAAATTCCCATGAACTGGGGACTGAGGGAGCAGGACACCCTCTTCTCGGGCAGATACAACCGGTGGAGATGATGTAGTAGTTACTGGTGAAAGAGTTGATGAAGGTGGAAATGATGTAGTAGTTGCTGGTATTGGTGAAGATGGAGATGAAGCTGATGGAGTTGAAGAGTGAGAAGCTGCTGCAACAAATGCAGTGCTGGTTGTTGGTTGCTCGTTAGCCGAGGACAGAAGGGTCCCGGTACTCAGCCCCAATATACTGGGTGCGGAGACTGAGACATGAAAGTGGGAGCTGGCATTTTCCACCATTTCATACCCCTCTAGAACGCTGAGACGTCATTCTCAGCTGGTGTAACTAACTCAACGGATTGAGCAGTCTGTTGAGTTAAGGAAGGTCGCCATCTTCTATGTAGAGAAGCTCCTTCCTCGCTAGCTTCTCCATCATCGTCAATCATCATGATATCAATGGTTGGCCCGGGCAGAAGGGCTCGTCACCACGATCTCTAGAGATGACTCGAGGACGTCATTCTTTGCCCTCTTATTTTTCCCTCCAGTCACAGAGGAACACCTTTTTTTTGTTGTTTGTTCTCCGGTCGGGGACTCCGTGAAGAAACACTTGTACCTGAAGTAGGCTCGGAGACACCTGTTCAAGTCTCCTGAAGCAACCTCATCGTGTCAGCAGGATCCACCAAAACGTCTTACTAGGGATGACAACCGAGCCTGCAGGTAGACCCGATTTCAGGAAAAACGGAGAAAGAGTCAATCAATTTCCTAGCGTGAAAAGCAAAAACGAGACGAGCTTTAGTTACCATGATTTTGGCCTTCCACTCGTATTTAAGAGCCAGTTCTTTCCATGTGTAGGTTTCGGGCATAGTCACGTCCAAGATTTTTTGGACCCTCCGGGCCAAGCCTTCCACCCTAGGTGGAACCCATCGGGTTGCTGAAATAGGCAAAAGGTGGAGGATCAGTACAAATATGAAGGAATTTCTAGTAAAAAGGGTATTAAACAAATAGCTTACGAGTACAATTCCATGATTCCAGAAAAGATGAAGTCGTTGCTGGAATGATATCATTGGTGGCAACAACAACGAACCATTCTATCCACCCACGATCATTGTCATTATCCGTGCTAGATGTAGAGCATGGTGGCCATGTTTGCTGAAGTTTATCATTCCCTCATCTCTTGGCACAAACGCCGAATACAAGTAATCATCCTCCACACAGAAGGACTTACTTGTGCCAAACATACTTGGTAGCGGAGGCAAAACTCCGCAATGATGGAATCTAGTTCTCCACTCAAGGAAAACGCATCCAAGTATAAAAGTATGTAAAATCCTCTTTGGGTAGGGTTACCTGCTCCATCAGATCGGGAGAGAAAATGGTTAGGTCCTGGAAATGACAGTCTACCTTCACAACAGGAATTCTAGAAGGTCGGATGGAAGAAGGATACCCACTAACGGCCCATATGCAAGAGCTAGCAGAAAGAAATTTCTCTTCGAAGTCTTTTGTTATAACAAGACTTCTGGGGATGATGGTGCGCAATGTTGGAGGAGTTGAGTCCTCAGCTTTGTTCTTGTCCTTTGAAGAACTGGTATTCTTTGAAAAAAGAAACCATTATATGGAAGAAGAAAAAGCTTTTTCGTTTGAAGAGAGTTGAAGAAAGGTTGAAGAACTCGATGCAAGTCAAATAAAGAGAGTTTGAAGAGTTATGGAATATGAATAAAAAAGGTTTATGCATATAAGTAAAGGTTTAGGAGGCTAAATTTGTGGCCATGATTGCCTCGATGACCGGCAAAAGTTATGCTGAATCGTGGGATGACGCATGTTCGGGACACTAAATACGTAGGGATGTGCGTCTGATCAGCCGTCAGAAGCTTTTCAGAAGGAGTCATAGTAATTCCCTCCAAAAAGAGTGCTTCTACCAACTTCCCAGTTACACAAAATTATGTCACTGGAAAGAAGGGGGACTATCTGTATAGGGTAAAATATGTTATGCTATATGGCCGTCCAAAAGAGGAACACGTGGAACCTAAGACAGGGGATACCTAAAACCGAAGGCAATTGTCCGATCTGTCATCGAAAATAATAACGCTCATAAAGATGCAATAAATACCCGCTGCACAGTAGCATTTAATAGAGAATATTCCACAGCATTTAGTGTGGAGCTCGTTACAAAGAATTTATGCTCATTGTTACACCTTCTTCAATGAACCTCATAATTGACATTAAAGAAGGGCATGATCCTAGGACCATGTTCCCTAGGTGCAGCTATAAATAGTGATCTTTGTTATCATTGTAAAGGACACGATTTTCCTGGCAAACTTACGCTATAATCAATAAAAAGCTTTATACAATTTTACTTTCTTGTTCCTTGGTTTCACACTGTTGTGCCCGGAAGCTCTACTCCAAAATCATTGTTCTTCGCGATTTTATCATCATTTCAAGGGTAAGTATTGTGCATTTCTTTAATTATTTCATGAATCAAATTAATTCACTTATCCAAAAACCACGTATATATTCAACTGTACCATTTTACGGGTAAACATTTATATTTTGTTCCATTTCAGAATTAGCGGTGAAACAACATACCTAATGGCCTTAATAAGCCAGATCGAGGAAAATATATTTGAAAAATTCATTAAAAAGGACCAATATTAGTGTATATATGTTGTAGGTGTGAGCACCTAATTTTTTACCATATTCAGATTTTATCACTTTTTAGTATTTAAATATCTTTTAAATTTAATCTACATATTGTAGCCTTTATTCACTTTTTAGGAGGTTTACTTAAAAAAAATTAAAAACCAAAAAAAGCGTCACCCTTTTAGATATTAGTTTTATTTTCATTTACAAAGAAAAGAAAATTCACAAAAAAAAAATATGTTTTCTTCTTGTGATAAGTTAGTATTTTATAAGTCTTTTCACTAATTTCTTATATTGTTCTAGGTCTAAGAATAGTTAGTTAACGTTTTACCTCACTATTTTAATTTAGTAGGATAGTATTTTAATTTTGTTTGTTATAGCTTGTTTGGATGGTTGTTACACATTGTTTCATAAAAAGTATCATATTGTATTGTATTGTATCATTTGATTAATACAATTTTTGGATAGAATGTATCGTTTATTGTTATTTCATGATATCATGAACCAGCAATATGAATAATAAACTTGTAATATTATAAAGAAAAATTATGATACGGGGTAAATTATAATATAAAAAGCCAGGGTAAATGATAGAATAAAATTATATCAAGTCAGTCGTTACATAAAGTGTACATTTTGTTGTTAAATAACGACGGATTTAACGATTTGATACAATAAAATTTAAGTAACAACCAAAACAAACATCGTATTTAAAGGGGGCAAGTTCTAGAAGGGGACTGGGGGGAAAACAATATAAATAGAACAATGACTTAAACAAAAAGAGGAAATTGGAGAGACAATAAAAAAGTGGGACCACACATTTTTAATTATTTTATTTTCTTGTTCTCCATGCCTACCCATTATCACACACACAACCGTGCCACAGATTTGGGTGGTCCGAGAGCATTTCAGCGCTTATTGTGGAAAGTTGGCATTTTGAAGGTTTTAGAATTTCCTAAGTTTGGTTTGAGGTGGAATTTGGTGTTATCGATGTCTGTTTGGGGTTCCGAGCCTTGGAATAGATTCGTATCGTGATTTGTGACTTACACACAAATTTGGTGTCATTCCAAAATGTTTAGGTGTAATTCGGACGCGTTCAGCGAAGTTTGAATGTTTGAAAGTTTAAAGAAAGATTTTGATCGTCCATTTGTAGTTTTGATGTTATTTGGCGTGATTTGAGGCTTCAACTAAGTTCGTATCGTATTTTGGAACGTGTTGGTATATTTGGTTAAGGCCCCGAGTGGCTTGGGTGAGTTTAGGACTAGGTTCGAATCAATTTGAGCCTTGTTAAAGTTGCTGGAACTTTGTTTTGCTGGTGAAACCGCTTCTGCAAAGCCTTGGTCGCCGAAGAGACTTTGCAAAAGCGAGATGAAGCTCGTCGAAGCGACTTGGGTGAGCTGGGTGTGTGGTCGCAGAAGTGAAGAGGAGCAGCGCACCTGCGTATGCGCAGAAGCGACACCACTGTCGCAGGTGCAGGGAAATGCGCATATGCGCGAGGCAGTGTCGCACCTGCAATTGCAAAGGAGTGGAAGAATTTCGGTAGGTGCGATGGGGTGCTGGCAGTGGACTTCTGCATGAGCGAGATTTTTCTCGCAGAAGCAAGCTCGCAGGCGCGCAAATTCGTCCGGTGCGATGATCACTAGGAAGCCCCAAAATCCGGTGTCACAAGTGCATGAGCATCTACTATGGAGTACAACAATAATGCAACATTTGTCTGGAATACAAGTTAGATAGGAGAATATAAATAACTCTGACTGAGAATCTCTATGTTGTAGGCCGTAACATGGAATGCAACTCACCGTAAAGTCCTCGCAACAGTCGCACCCTTGCACCCAAAAGACCATCAGACAAATATATATATATATATATATATATATATATATATATATATATATATCTACCTGCACAATAAGTGTAGCATGAGTATGTAGATCAACGCGTACCAAGTAAGAATCTAGCCTAACCCCATAGAAGTAGTGAAGAGGGGTCGACGCCGACACTTACTAGAGGTCCAATAAAGCAATATGCTAAATCCTAAATAGATATGAAGCACAACGGTAATAGTAGGATGTAATGGTAACCAGCATAATCTTTAAAACTTTCTTTTAATGATATAAACTTCCCAATCTCGTATCCTATCTCAACAACTCGAAAAATATCAAGTGCCAATATCAAATGAATAAGAAAATACCATATAAAATTCAAGGCATCAGTGAAAGGAAAATCTTGTGAATACTCGGACTGCTAGTGATATAACGCAAGATTATGCCGAGTTTGTACATGTCACGCCCCGAAATCCCACCATCGGGCCGTGATGGCGTCTACCGTTGAACTCGCTAGACAAGCCAACGTATATAGCTAAACTAGCATAATAATCTCAATTTTTCAGAATAAGCTAAAACAATTCGAAATTTAATCAGCGGAATAAATACAATGTCGAGCTAAGTAAGGACAATCATAATACAACGACGCAAAATTTCCCAAAACCTGGAGTCACAAACTCACGAACTGTCTAAGAGTGCTAAATACAAGTCTGAAAGGAAATACATGTCTGCCCCTGAAACTAAAGGAAAAACAAGACAGAATCGAAGACAAAAGGATAGGAGAGACGCCAAGGCCCACGAACGCCAGCAGGTATACCTTGAAGCCTCTATGATGAGCTGGAAGACACTCCCACTAATAATGTCCTCCGGGTCCGGCTGCGTAATCTGCACAACATAAGAAGTGTAGGTGTAGCATCAGTACAACCGACCCCATGTACTGAGTAAGTGGCTAGCCTAACCTCGGCGAAATAGTGACGAGGCTAGAACCAGACTACCAAATAAACCTGTGCAGTTCAAATAAATATATATACATATACATATATGCAACAGATAAGAGATATAGGAAGAAAACAATGAATAATGGAAGGGGAACATGATGTGGGGAGATAACAGTTTCATATAAGAAATCTCAATAAGGAAAGAACAACAAAGCCAGCATATCAATAAGGACAAGAAATCACAAACTTGCACGGCATCACCCTTTGTGCTTTTACTCTCGTCCTCACTATGCAATGTATAATGTAATCAATGTAAATCATGGCACGGCATCACCCTTCGTATTTTTTCTCTCGTCCTCACTATGCAATGTATAATGTAATCAATGTAAATCATGGCACGGCATCACCCTTCGTGCTTTTACTCTCTTTCCTCACAGTATAATCAATGAATATCGGTACGGAATGGTACATCGTACGGCACGGCATCACCCTTCGTGCTTTACACTCTTTCCTCACAATATCAAACAATGCACGGCATCACCCTTCGTGCTTTAACACTCTTCCTCACAATAGCAAACAGTGCACGACATCACCCTTCGTGCTTTAACACTCTTCCTCACCCAAACAGCAATCACAAACAAGGGCAAGGGAGTAAACAGAATAAAAATAGAAATCCCGGCAAGGGAACAATAACAGAAATCTCAACATCCCAGCAAGGGAGACAATATCAAACAATGCACGGCATCACCCTTCGTGCTTTACTCTCATTCTCACCAAGACAAGTGCACGGCATCACCCTTCGTGCTTTAACACTCTTCCTCACCCAAACAGCAATCACAAACAAGGGCAATGGGGTAAACAGAATAGAAATAGAAATCCCGGCAAGGGAACAACAACAAAAATCTCAACATCCCAGCAAGGGAGACAATATCAAACAATGCACGGCATCACCCTTCGTGCTTTACTCTCATTCTCACCAAGACAAGTGCACGGCATCACCCTTCGTGCTTTAACACTATTCCTCACCCAAACAGCAATCACAAACAAGGGCAAGGAAGTAAACATAATAGAAATAGGAATCCTGGCAAGGGAACATCAATTACGCAATTAAATCCCCGCAAGGGAATATTTGAATAACTCTTTCTCTTTCTTTCACTTTCATTTCCATGATTTATTATATCACTTGATCCAATGCTCCAAAGGATGTAATATCTCATATTTCTTCATTATTCGTTTCACAAATTGAGTCAATGCTCCTCGAAATTTAAAGATCACAATTCCCTTCACATGCTCCTTACAACATATAGAAATCATCAACTAAGCGTGGAAGTTACAACAAATCGGAATATTCGTAATAATAAGATTCACGGTCATGTTGGACGCCAATGTATATATACTCGTCACCATGCCTATACATCGTACTCTACAAGTAGAAAGTAGCAAGCAAGACTCAACTCCTATTCCCTCAAGCTAAGGTTAGACCAAACACTTACCTCGGGTCCGAAGTATAGCAATCAATCCGAGACCACACGTTTGCCATGAGTATCCGACTCCAAATGGACCAAATCTATTCAAATAAATTTCATACAGTAAATAACATCTCATGCACTGATTCCACTATTTAATTCAATGTTACGGCGCGAAATTAGGTAAAATGACCAAAACGCCCCTCAGGCCAGCATCTCGGAATCAGATAAATTTTACATTTTCAGAACCCTCGTACTCTCACGAGTCTAGCCACATAAAAAGCTCTCAAATCGGAGGTCAATCACCCACTCAAACCCCAATTTTAGAAAAAACCTAAGTTCTACCCAAAACACTCAATTTCAACCATGGAAATCTTTGATTTTAAGTTAAAAACATGTTAAATGATGTTAATGATTGAAAGAAATGAGTAAAAACCACTTACAACTGATTTGGAAGAGTNAAAAAAAATGCAATCCACAGCCTATCCAAAACTCACCCGAGCCCTCGGGGCTCCAAACCAAATATACACACTACCTCAAAAAGATCCTATGAACTTATCTGTGCGATCAAATCACAAAAATAACATCATATACATCGAAATAAGTCTCAAAATCCATGAATTCTATCAAATTTCATAACACATCAAATTTTCCATTTTAAGTCCGAAACACGTCAAACGAAATCCTTTTTCAACCAAACTTTAAAGAAAGAACTTAAACCATATATAAGACCTGTACCGGGCGCTGGAACCAAAATGTGGGCCCGATACCATCACTTACTAATCAGATTTCACTTTCAGTTTCCTTAAATATTTTTAGAAAACAATTTTACTCAAAAATTCATTCCTCGGGCTTGGGACCTCTGATAAGAGGCTAGAATTCATGGTTTAACATGTTATATGCCCTACATTTTATGTGCGTTAATGATAAAAATACACTTTTTATGTGCATAATAGAGTCTATTTCATGTGTAGGTGAATTGGAGATGGAAACCGAGCTAAATGGATGCAAATACATCGAAAGTACGCTCAAGAGGCGAGGATGAGTGCACCGGGCTATAGCCGGGCGCCAGAGCCTAAACGCCTGGCGTTAGCCAGGCGTTAGAGCTAAAATGCCTGACCCTGCCTGGCGTTAGCCAGACATTAGAGCTGAAACGCCAGCCTTAGCTTGGCGTTAGCAATGCGTTAGGGCCCAAACGCCAGGCCCCTGTTCCGGCTAAATTCAAGATTTTGAAGAGTTTAAGTGCCTCCCGGTTGGAATAGAAGTCTCCTACACGTTTAGGGTTTATCCCAAACATATAAATAGACCCCAAAAATACAACTTGAAGGGGATTGGAAGAGAGGAATTCGTCAAAGTGAAGAAAAACTTGTGGATTACTACTCAACAAAGTAAAAAAACATTGATTTTTATCTCCTTAGTTCATTACTCTGTAATTCAATTATTCAAGTTATTTTAGATTTGATATTTATGAATATGAGTATCTAACTTTCTTAATCTAGGGTTTTGGTGGAAACCGTTAGAGGACCAACTTGTGGTGATATTAATATAGTTTGGTTGATTGTTCATCTCTGTTTGTTCAATTACGTTCTTATTGTAGCTAATTGAATGGCCATCAATTAGTTGTGCCTAATTAGTATGTATCTACTTGAGAGAGAGTGCATATTTAGGTAATTGTTTGAACAACACCACTCCCAGAGTATAGACGAAAGTCATAACCGAGGGTTTAGAGGTTGGATTAGAGATAACGATACCTCGGGTGCAATCTAAAGTGAACTGTAATGCAATCTAGCTAGCGTAACTTGAGAGAGTGCGTCTAGTAAATTATCATAATTACTTGAGAGAGATTTATGGTAGATAGAGTGTTCATGATTGATAGAGACAACTAATCAAACTATAAGAAGTATCCGAGAAGTAAGTTCACCAACGGGGGAAACCATAACCTTAGACCTTTATCATCATTATTTACAACACATTGTTAGTAATTGCTAGTTATTATTATTGTCAGTAGAATTAGTAAAACATCACCAATTTATATTAAAAAGTCTTGAGAGAATTGATTGAGTAAAAGTTGCGTATTCTAAAGACTTGATTGATACGTAAATTCCCTGTGGGATCGACTCTGGGCATAATACCCCGGATTATATTTGCAACGCCCGTTTAGTCTTTTATTAGACATAGCTGAGCGTGATCAAATTTTGGCGACGTTTCCGGGGACTTAACGTCATTATCATTTGAGTTGGAAGAAATACAAAATTCTGAAATATAGTCAATTGTCTTCAATTTTTTTTTTCACATTGAAAGTTTAACATTTGCTAACGTGTTGCAGGTGCATGCCTAGAAACTCATCGAGGACTGGTGAAGTAATTGAAGCCTTATCAAACCCCGAGAAAGTTTTCAGGGCCATAAACCGGACCAACCGGAAAAGCAAACATCAACCACAAATTGAATAAATTGAAACAGACATAGAAGACACAACCGGAACAATCATGGGGATGATGTGGTAGACCCAATCGCTCAAATAGGGCAGAGGCTCCTTTATATGACTGGGCACAACCCACAACTGAGAATTTGGCCACAGAGATACTGGTTCCTCAGATACAGGCCGAGTCCTTTCAGATAACAAATAATATGTTGCACCTATTGCAGAACAAAGGGCTATTCTCAAGGTCATACATTTGAAGACCCCTAGCAACACTTGAAAAACTTCCTGTCAATCTGCAAAACACAGAGGCAGCCTAACGTTACTCAGGAGG
>ML413553.1:0-64469 GCA_005239525.1 Nicotiana knightiana
GCTTAAAACATCAATATTAGGCCTAAAAGGAATATTTCTACTAAAATAGTATAACATTTGAGTATGGTCAAAAATTAATTGTTCACAGAAGGTTTCCTGCAAATATTTTAAATGGTCCTCTGCTCGCAGGGACTTAACCAACATATTGTCAATGTAAACCTCCATCAATTTTCCTATTTATTCCTCAAATATCCAGTTTACTAGGCGTTGATAAGTGGCACCAGTGTTTTTTAACCGAATGGCATCACGTTATAGTAGTACGTGCCGTACTTAGTGATGAATGAGGTCTGTTCCTGATCATCCGTGTTCATCCATATTTGGTTGTACCCGGAATAGGCATCGAGAAAATTGAGGACCTCACGGTCGTGGCATCGATCATGCGACCAATGTTGGGTAGAGGGTAAGAGTCCTTGGGACATGCTTTGTTCAAATCCTTATAATCTACGCACATTCTTAACTTGTCCCTCTTTTTAGTGACTACCATTATGTTGCTAACCAATCAGGGTATTTAACCTCCCGAATGGACCCTATTTTATGGAGTTTAGATACCTCGTCCTTGATGAAAGCATGTTTGACCTCGGACTGGGGCCTCCTCTTCTGCTTGACCGGATTGAATTTCGAGTCCAGGCTTAGCTTGTGAGTGGTTATCTCCGGCGGGATCCCTGTCATATCAAGATGGGACCAAACGAAACAATCTATGTTAGCTACAAGAAATTGAATAAGTTTATTCCTGAGCTCAGAAGTTAACCCTGTGGCCAGGTATACCTTATGATTGGGTAGATGCTCAATCGATATGACCTGTTCTAGCTCTTCGACCGTCGATTTGGTTGTGTCGGAGTCATCGGGGACTATAAAAGATCGGGGAACCCCGTAATCATCGTCTTCATCAGTCCCCTACTTATCCAGTTGGGTCATGGCCAGTATCGGTGACTGCTATTCGGCCTCTTGGTTTGTACCCGAACTTGGTTCCTTAAACGCTGCGAGTGTTGATATTGGAATCACTTCTTCGACTGCAAACATCTCTTTTGCGGCCGGTTGTTCCCCGTAGATCGTCTTAATCCATCCCGGAGTTAGGAATTTTAACACTTGGTGAAGAGTCGAGGGTACTGCCCTCATGTTGTGGATTCATGGCCTCCCGAACAGGGCGTTTTATCTCATGTCTCCTTCGATTATGTAAAATTAGCCTCCCCTATGGTCCCGACGACATTAAATGGTAATGTTATCTCCCTCTTGGTGGTTTCACATGCCATGTTGAATCCGTTTAGAACTCGGACTGCATGCACGATTTTGTCTCGTAGACTGAGCGGCTCCACGACCCTCGACCGAATGATGTTGGCCGAGCTACCTGAATCAATTAACACACGTTTAATTAGAATTCTATTTACGAGTACAGATATTACCAGTGCATCATTGTGAGGTTGTACGATCCCTTCCGCATCCTTGTTGCTAAAAGATAAAGTTCCTTCCGGTATGTAATCTCGAGTTTGTTTCTCCTTAGTGATGAATACTTTGGTGCGTTTCAACATTGGTCCCTATGGGATGTCGACTCCACTGATGATCATGTTAATGACTTGTTGAGGTTCTTCTTGTTCTGTTCGTTTGTTAGAATCCATGTTCCTAAAATGATTCTTGTCCAGGTCGCTCAAGAATTCTCGAAGGTGCCCATTGTTGAATAGTGAGGCTAATTCTTCTCTCAGTTGTCGGCAATCTTCCGTTCTATGACCATGAGTTCCATGATATTTTTACATTTGGTTAGGATCCTTTTGAGCTGGATTGGATTGTAGAGGTCGAGGTCATTTCGAATCCTTGATGCGCCTAATAGCTGATATAATGGCGGCAACATCGACATTAAATTTAAAGTTATATTCCAATAGCCTCGACACTTATTTAGGCCCGATGGACCTGTCGAAGCGATTTTTGGTCATGAGCCCCCGGTTGCTTCGACCTCGGTCATTTCTCCTTTCGTTTCTCATGGGGTTCCGCCCGGACCCACTGCTTCTCCGATCTCCATTATATGGCTGATACTGATCCCTATTTGGTCTTGGTTCACGATCGATATCTCTCTTGACTCTATCGAGGGTTCTAACGGTATAAATATACTCTGAAGGGGCCCCGAGTTGATCATCTTCGACTCTGATTTTCGATTGATACCAATTATGCACGTCGGCCCAGGCAATGGTCGAGTATTCTATTAGGTTCTGCTTCAGCTACTGCGAAACCACCAAGATTCGAATATTGAGTCCATGAGTGAAAGTTTGAACAACCCAATCATCAGCGACTGGAGGCAGATCCATTCGTTCCATTTGAAAACGGGACACGAATTCCCTGAGCATCTCGTTATCCTTCTGTTTGACTTTGAAAAGGTCCGATTTCCTAGTTTCGACCTTGATGGCACCGGCATATGCTTTTACAAAAGAGTTTGCATGCATAGCAAATGAGTCAATAGAATTAGGTGGTAAGTTGTGATACCATATCATAGCTCCCTTTGATAGGGTCTCTCTGAACTTCTTCAACAAGACAGACTCAATCTCATCATCCTCCAAGTCATTCCCCTTGATGGCACATGTATAAGAGGTTACATGCTCGTTTGGGTCAGTTGTTCCATTATACTTAGGTCTTTCGGGCATACGAAATTTCTTGGGGATCGGCTTCAGAGCCCCGCTCGGAGGAAAAAGGTTTTGCACGAACTTCCTGGAACCCAATCCTTTCAATATTGGAGGTGCTCCTGGGATTTGATCTACCCTGGAGTTGTAGGTTTCCACTTTTTTGTTGTTTACTTCGATTTTCTTTTTCCCTGATTCTATCCCCTTTGTCAGTTCCTCTAGCATCTTTATGTTCTTGGGTTTAGCACCTGATTCTTGCTCATTTGACCTTTCTATGACTGGTTCATTCCTACGGGTGACTTCACGAGGTAGATCGGGCTCAACCCTGCTCGATGCCCGGTTTTGGTTCTGTAACTGATTTATCGCCGTCTATTGAAGCCTGCAGCATTTCGAAGAACATCCGTAGGTTGATCCCGACCTCTTCAATGTTTTGTGTGTTTCGAGTTGCCGATCGGGCTCCACCACGAACGCATTTTCGGGGTTGGTAGGCAAGTTTGCATCGATAGCCACATATGAATTAACATCAATCAGATCCACGATCGAAATTCCAACGAGATCAACAGGCGGCACTTCGTTACCGGGCGCCATGTTATTATTTTCACCTTGATGACCGTACTCGTTGTCAATATGTAGGGGTGCTGATCGAGAGTTTGGCATTTTTAGCCTGGAATCAAAGACACATCAAAGAGCAAGTGTAAAATGGTGTGTGTTATGGAGATTTGTATTAAATAACCACTATTATCCTTAGCCCCACGGTGGACGCCAAACTGTTTACCCTTAAAATCGGATAACAGATGAATTTATATGCGGTTTTAAGGATACATGATTTAATTTGGTACAAAATGAGAAATCAGATTAATATTGAAATAAGCGATAAAAAGATAAATGCAAACTACACAAGTTGAACAATCCTAGCCTTGGGAGATTGGTCACCCTCGAGCCATGTCGGATAAGTCGGCAAAGCTTTTTTCGAGATTGTTAGAACCATGACGGTTATGCCTTCGGTAAACTCGAAGGCGAATCTGGTGGTTTTGATAACTAATTTTGACAACGCTTTGGGTTCGATCTTAATTACCATATTCCGATCTTGGATGACTGTGTTGGACGTTAGATCGAACTTCGAGCTCCACTTTTACCCGATTACAGATATATCGACCCTGACCTACTGTTTTGGATGCTCAATCGATCATCGAGCTCGATTTTATCCGTATACAGTCCTTCCTAGATCTTACTTATAAAATTACAGTGGGTATATTTAATTGTTACACATTTAGGAATATTTTTGAATAGACAATCTTCTTTGTTTAATTTTCCCATTACTCGTTTAGGACCAAGTTTCCCACAAAACCGTGGGTACACTAAAGTTGCTAAGCTAGAATAATATTCCTTTACTTATTATATACTCCGTATAAAGGAATAGTCATTTTATTGAAGAATAATTTTCAACAATGTCTTTTACTTTTTCCTTTTGAATCTTTCAATTTCATCAACTGGTTGTAATTTAAATAGTAAAAAAAAAGATGGAAAGACAATTCTATGATTAAAGGTCACAATTCAAATATCATTTTGTTAACTATTGCATTTTAATTTATTTTCATATTTTCGGCTAAATGTGGAGGAAAAAAAGAAAGTTGTATAGAATCACAACCTAACTAGTCACTTTCTCAAGTATTCAGTATCCGAAGCATACCAAAGGACTAAAACGCATCCTATTGAATCGTTTGGTACATTAGTTTTTTATTTGTGGCTCGTTGAAAACATGACCCTTTGACATTAGAATATAAAAGTCAAAATTAAGGTAGAAGATTAATTTGTAACCGAGTGTACTTTTTCCCCCATTCATGTAGTATTATAATTATTCGTATATTTTCTTATTCTTAGACTTGTATTATTATTCACATATTTTTCATATGATGTGTGTTTTTTTGCTTTGGTTGCGTTACTATCTTGCTGTTGTTATTGCTTCTTTTTTCATGGCTTTTTTACTACCATATTTCCTTTAATACTGTTGTGACTATGCTTTCCTTGAGCGGATGGTCTATAAAAAACACTATTTCTACTTTCACAAGGTATGGATAAGGTCTACGTACATACTATCTTCCCCAGACTTCACTTGTAAAATTTCACAAAATTTGTTGTTATTGTTGTTGTTGTCGTATTTAGTTATATTAATCATTTACATGACATTTACTGAACATAACACAAAAAATAGAAAATCGTTTTATGGTTCATCTTTTTTTTATTCAAATTATAATTATATAACATTAGAGGCAGATCCATCATTCCTTTCAAATTCGTAATTCTATCATGTCTCATTTAATTTAATGGGTTTAAAATTTATTATTTGTACATATTTAATGATATTTTAGTAAAAAATATAGGGTATAAGCGAAAGCTATAGCTTCTGCATTAAATAAGCATCTTATTTCTTTTATTACTCCCATTGTTTTAATTTAAATAATACACTTTCTTATTAGTTCGTTAAAAAAAGAGTGACACATTTCTATATTAGAAATAATTTAATTTTAACATTCCATTTTACTTACTTTATCCTTAATGAGAAACTTTTATAACCACAAAAATATTATTACCTCACTAAGTTCTTGCCCTTAATTTTTTTTATGACCACATATTTTAAAAGTCTTTTTCTTCTTTTCTGATTTATTTTTAATAACTATTTCAGTGTCTGATATGAAAACTTGTGTTGAATAATAGTGAAAGGACAATTACCATTATTTTTTTTCCTTAAAAAGAAAGACGAAAATTAAAATACCACACGTTTTATAATAATTAGGTTTTCTTTCTTTTTCCCTTTATTTTAACCTTTTCTTGCCTACAAAGCGAAGATTGGCATCATCATCACCATCATCATCCCATCATGATATAAATAGGGGAATCGGCTGGTGAAACTGCCATTTTGCAGAGGCCAAAAAATATCACCTTAGAGAGAGAAAAAAATCACATTCAAATCGGAAAATCACTTTTTTTCTAGGGTTTGTTAAAATTAGCTGCTCTGGATTTCTTCTTTCTCTCTTCCGTGGCTTCCTTAGGTTATGCCGTTTCACCTACAGGTAATTTTCTTATTATTCCTCATTTTGTTTTTGTTTTTTTGTTTTTTGTTGCTTTGTTTTTGTTTTTGTTTTTTTTTTGAGTGAATTTATGAATTTGTGGTTGTATATTGTGTTTTTATATGAATTTGAGGTCAGATCTGAACGTATTTGATATTTTTGTTTGGAATTAATTAGTTCTGAATCTACGCGTTATGAATTGTTTGATTTTCATATTGCAGTTATTGTGTTGGTGTTTGAATTGTGTTTTGTTAATGAATTCGAGGCGTTGTAATACAATATCTCGAGCTAGCACCTGTTTTAATGTATTATCTGATTTTTTGGCTATAATTTATAATGTTTATTTTGCTTCCCTTCTAATATCAAATTAGGGATGATGTATGCATGATTGATTTTTTATTTGCTTGTGGAGCTAGTTTTATGTGAGCCTCTTTTATTGTGGTGTATGAGAGATTGATTTATCCAATTTGATTGGGCGATTCCGGTTACTTGGATTGAGCATTAGCTCTCCTTGTATAGTTGCATTAAGTTTGGTTTGACTCGAGTTTTCTTAGTGTAATGGTGAGAGGCGGATCTAGGATTTGAATTTTATGGGTTCCAATAGTGACCTTAATTTATATACGTTAATAATTTGGTTCAAAGTCAAATATTAGTCGATATTTAGTGGATTTCTTAATAAATACACAGAGTCTGGGTGCTAATTGTGAGATTAGGAACCTCTAGTTTTAAGTGAAATGATTTAATATTGGAATGATATGTGCTTTAATAGAGCGAATAGATATGGAGGATTTGTGCAACTAGTTTGGGTTTGAGGTCAGTTGATTGATTGATTTGGTGGGTTGGGTGTATCCTTTTACCAGCTCAATGCTTGGAATCTGGTGATCTTATGGATTTTGGTGGTGACTTAGTCTTTTGGGTGTTGTTAATTTTGGCCTTTTGAGGGTAAATTTATTGAGTTGCTAAAAGTTGTTGAGGTTTAGAAAGTATCATTACCTTAATGATAGATCTTCTAGGTAAGTCTTCAAAGCTTGGGTTTCAGCTATTTAATTGTGTAGTTGTACTTGTTTATTAGATATTAATGGTTGTAAGGTGCACCTTATGTGTGCATAGCTGTTACAATGATTTTTCTATCTGTTAATTTCTTATTAGATAGTCATTGCAGCGAGATGCACCATAATGTAGAATTTTGCATGTGTAAACTTGTAATGCCGTTTAATGATTTGATTATGTATGCATGTTGTGTGAGTATTTGTAGGTAATATTCAGCTTTGAACCGCAAAAATTATGTGCCTGTCATCAGATTCACAATTTTCTATCCCTCTTTTTAGTATTTGTTCTTGCCTTGTGTACGCTTTATGACATTTATGAGTGTCTCAAATATGATCACGTGGCTGTAACTAACAAGTCCGGTCCTTCCCCGAACCCAGCGCATAGCGGGAGCTTAGTGCACCGGGCTGCCCTTTTTTTGGCTGTAACTAACAAAATATATGATCCTGTTCTAATTATCCATTATTGTCCTGCTGATAACTTGAACATCTGTGAAGACAACAGGTCTCTGCTACTCTTGTTTCATGTGTATTTACGTAAGGAAATTGGAAGAGGTTCCTTTTGAGTGCTCACCAGTTAATTATTTGCATTACATTTAATTAGTCAAATAATGCTATTCCATCATCTTTCTCAAGTTCTTTCGTTTTCTTTGGTTATGCTTTTCCAGGATTTGTTAGAGTTCAATTCCAGGTTATTAATATTACTTAGGACATGGAGCAATTGTACCTTTGCTCAGTTCGCTTTGAGTGCCAAGCTTTTTCATTCCAGGAAGTCCTTGATTGGCGGTTCCTCATCCGTGGAGCTTTCCTTCTTGTTTCTTTTGTCAATTGCACTTAGTGAACAGCTTCTACTGAATGATCAGTACAGGAGGCCAAATGCGAATTTTGTATAAGCTAGGTGTTGGATGTTTTGCTCAATTCCATAAGTAAGCTGCACCCACCTTGTTATGATGTCAGTTGTTACTGTACTGTTAACTACCTCGGCAAGTTGTTACTGTTGTTAGTGCATCACCAATACAAAACCCATTCTGGATCGTTTGGAACCTTCCTCTGAGGTATTGATATGGGTTGTCTGTCTGCTTATCCAGTTGTTTATGTTTGTAATAGCATCACACTAATCTTTGTTTTCTCTTTCCTTATGTGCAGGACTAAAGTCAGCTGATGTTTCTACGCATCGTTGAGAGTTAGATTGCACTTTACCCACTTTTGTCTTAGTTTCTAGGAACCTTCATCAGGATTCAGTTAACTGGAGTATCAATATCAGATTAGAGCGTATTTGAAGCAAGGAGCTAGTGTACTTTTGAGAAACACTGTCAACTGGATCTTGAGCTGATAATTCACCCTTTTGAATTGGGCTTGTTTCGGGTCTAAGTTAGTTGTGAAGTGAGATCAAAATGCTCTTCAGCATCTATGTTTCCTTGCTTTCTCTGCCTTGTTATGATAGTGGATTTGTTGATGCGGTATATTTGATGAATAAGGCTGTCAAGCCCATCCATCTTATCAGTACTGGTTTTGCCCTTGTCTGCACTGTAGCAGAGAACTAACGGTTGATTTTGCTGAATCAGCCGGGCTACTAGTTCCTATTTAATAATTCTCTTTTCCAGTCGACTAGTGAAGAGGAACAACTCCAAGTTGTTTTTATTGTTCTATATCTCCAATAACCAGGTGTTCTTTGTGCTACTGAACCTCCAAAATATGGAAAGGTGCGATGGTTCATTTTTTCCTTGCATTAGCACGCTTTATTTTCAGTTTCTGCTCAACATGTTCTGATGATGGCACAGGTACAAGATAATTAAGGAAGTTGGCAATGGTACATTTGGGAGCGTATGGCGAGCTTTGAATAAACAGACTGGTGAAGTGGTAGGTTTAAATGTCTAAAAAACAAGAAATAAATAACTGATATTGCTGCTGTTGAAAGTGCTTCTAAAACTACTCATTTACGTACCATAGGTTGCAATTAAAAAAATGAAGAAGAAGTATTATTCATGGGAGGAATGCATAAACTTGAGAGAAGTGAAGGTAAAATGATATTCTGCCTTAGTAGTTACGCTTGCCGCCTCCTTTCGAATGCAATTAATTTGTTTATTCTTTTGCAGTCATTGAGGAAAATGATCCATCCAAATATCGTTAAGCTCAAAGAAGTGATTAGGGAGAATGACATTTTGTACTTTGTGTTCGAGTACATGGTATGTGGTGGTTCTTGACCATCTATATTTTTTATGAATTAGTTTTATTTACTTATCTAACTCCATGTGGACTTCTCTCAGGAGTGCAACTTATATCACCTTATGAAGGACAGGCCTAAGCTTTTCTTAGAATCAGAAGTGAGAAACTGGTGCTTCCAAATATTTCAAGGTCTTGCATACATGCATCAACGAGGATATTTTCATCGCGACCTTAAGCCAGGTGATCATGGCTGATTCTCTTTTGAGTTAATTTGATCTCAGCTTCTGTGAGAATCTTTTCATTTATTAAATTCAAGGGTTGGATATCCTTGCCATTTTACGGGGAAGACTGAAGGTTGAAAGCTAATATTTCCAAAATTATGCTTTCTCCCTTTTCCATTTCCCTTGCAGAGTTGAGAAGTTCAAACTCTTTTTTTCCTATTTTTGGATCTGACTTGCAGTCCATGACTGAATATTTGCATTTCATTAGAATGTTTTTTCAATTTTCCAGATTCCAGTCTAACATGTATTTCTACTGCTGTACAGAGAACTTGTTGGTTTCAAAAGATACAATAAAAATTGCTGATTTTGGTCTTGCTCGGGAGATCAATTCTCAGCCTCCATATACGGAATACGTCTCAACTCGCTGGTCAGTGCATTCCTGATCTGTTTTATCTTATTTGAGGAAATTTCTCAGGCGGTCTTTTCTTGTTTTCCCTTTTCTGATAGCTATCATGTGGAACTGCAGGTATCGTGCGCCTGAAGTTCTTCTACAGTCACCAATCTATGGTCCCGCTGTTGGTGAGTGAAATTTTTGGTATCTATTAGAAATTATTTTGCTCTTCCCCCTTGTTTGGAATTTTTTTTTTCTGTTTTCTTATTGATTGGCTCTCTTATGTCCAGATATGTGGGCAATGGGTGCAATAATGGCTGAGCTGTTAACTCTTCGTCCTCTATTCCCGGGTTCAAGGTATGCATTCGCCTTTGTGATTTTTTCCGTTGTTAATGCATTTTCTTCTTCTATATTTTTGATCGATAGTTTAATTTCAGTTTAGATGTGCACAGATATTTATATGAGGGGTGATTGGCTGAGCTGGGATGGGTTGGGCTATGTGATGTTCCTCTCCTGTATCAGTTTTGTACTGCTGTTTAACTTTTATAGACGTTTAATGATTAGTTTCATAATGGATAGTTGGATTTTGGACATCGTACTTTTGCCATATATTTTCCTTTTGCTGAGAATTGTCTCTCATTTTCGGTGCAGTGAAGCAGATGAGATCTACAAAATATGTAGTGTTATAGGTACTCCATCAAAGAGTGAATGGGCTCGCGGGCACG
This sequence comes from Nicotiana knightiana, assembly GCA_005239525.1. Lineage (NCBI taxonomy): Eukaryota > Viridiplantae > Streptophyta > Magnoliopsida > Solanales > Solanaceae > Nicotiana > Nicotiana knightiana. The sequence goes on from ML413553.1 coordinate 10,221, forward strand.
AACTTGCAAGTGCTATCAACTACCAGTTTCCGCAGGTCGAATGTGTTCTCCTTATTTATTGTAAATATAGGGAACTAGAAAGGTTCTGTTGTTTTTCATGAACCAACATAAATTAACCTTGATATCTAAAGGTTTTCCTTGACTCATCATCTCCCCAGCATGCAGTTCGATTCTTTAATCCTAGGAGATATTTGTTTTTCACAAACATATGTGAACAAGTGGGTTCTATGGTAGAAATTAGACTGTCTTTTTTATCAGTCATACCTTTTTGTTTTTGGTTAAATTTGTTTGACACCTCCTTTATAATTTGATGTGGCAGGTCGCTGGTGTAAATCTTTCTTTGTTACTCCCATCTGCCAGTGAGGATGCAATTAAACTAATCACTGTAAGATCTTGAGAAAGCAAATGTGTTTTTCTTATGAATTTGCTTGATAGATCTTTGCAGAAAGGAGGAGAAAAACCTTTTTAAATTTATTTCCCTGTTTTTGATGTTTGGAAATGGAACTATGGACAACTGAGCTTCTTACATGGCATTTCACTTTTCTTGTTTCCTGCAGTCGCTTTGTTCGTGGGATCCTTGCAAGAGGCCAACAGCGGTCGAAGTTCTTCAGCACCGTTTCTTCCAGGTGACAAACTTCTTCTATTTGTGAACAGATGTGTCCTGAATATCAATTTTATCTTTTATTTACAATTCATGGAAATGATATTGTTTATGATATGCCAGAGTTGCTTTTATGTACCTCCATCACTACGTTCTAAGGCTGCTGTTGCTAGGACGCCTCCATCTGGTATGTTTTTATAATTATTAGTAAAGATTTCCTTGTAAGTAACTGGGTTTTATGTTTAAAGAACTAATCAAATCTTTTGTGGTTGCAGCTGGAATGAAGGGTGCCTTGGAGCAAAAAAACAATAGGTGGTCATCTAGTACGATAACCAACTCAAAGCCTCGCAGCAACTTCTCTCCTGTCAAGTCGCAATTTAGCCCAGGTAGCGTATAAAGATTTAACATATGTAGAGTTATTGGAGCTATTATTCTTCCTGCAGAGCTTTTAAAACCATCTTCTGCTTCAAATCCAAACATGAAAGCACCATGTTCCTTTCTAATCTGTAGACTCTGTACAAATGGTTTATTTCCTTTGCTCTAATGCATCTATGCTATTTTCTATATAACCACCTCGTGACATGTGTATCAGGTGTCCAAAGGAAGTTGCAAATGAATTATCAGGTATTTTGCCTTGGAAAACTTCGAATTGGTCTTATATATGCCCAATAGGGTAGATATCAGTGTCCCGTTTCATGTAATTTATGCCAAATTTTTTTTTCCCAGGACGCAACAAAGAATGATAAATCCCTGAAAGGCTCTGTTAAGCAGCCAGCAAAATATCGTCCTCCTGCAAGGAGTGTTCCTGGTGAGTTTCAACATTAAGCTTCTAATGCACAAAAAAGTACTTTTGTGTTACTTGTATTGAATTCTTACGACTGTTTTATGTGGCAGTTGGTTCTGCGGTGAAGACTCGTGCAGTCTCTGATGCTGCTGAGAAGCTTGCCAACATGACCATTGGCTCTGGTAGAGCACCTATAAAGCAGCCATTGCCTCAACCTATGAAGGCAGGAGGGTTGCATGGGCCGCGTGACGTGTTCCTGGGACGATCTCAAGATATTATGCCTGGAAGAAGCTATCCGAGGAAAGTCGCAGGATGAAGAGACGATCGGTCGTATCCGGGGTGTGTTTTCTTGTGATGGTGTTTTATAGTAATAGTGTTGTGTGCTTGATTACATCAGGATAAGTTTGGTGAGAAGCGGTTTATGTATGTTTGCCAGTTTGTTTCTTTCCGGGTGATACAGTAGAGTGTTGGGAACTGCATGTTATGTTAAATAAATGTTGTGGTTGTGTTTGAAATAGCTTTCACGGACTAGCATTTGCTATAAATAAATGGTGTGATGATGTTTTAAATAGTTTTCTTTGACTAGCATTTGCAACTGTGCGTCCAATACTATATTACATTGACCTTTTGACAGCTGAGTTTCATAAGGTTTAGTCTTAGAAAATATTTGGACGGTGACTTTATTATTAGTAATACCGCGTTGAGTTGATCAGCACAGATGCCTTGTTTCCTTAGTGCGCTTTGCGTATGCTTGCTGAGCTACAGTTGTGTTAAAGCAATACCTTAAAAGACTAGACTAGGTTCTGCAGAGGTGAATATATGGTCCAAGGCCGGTGGATTCAAAATGAATTTGGCAATATATGCACATATTCTAATCTTTTTGTGTGTATATACGCAAATATATAATTCAAATGAAAATAATGGATTTGGTATAATGCGCATACTTCGCCTGGCTTGGCATCTGTGATCAAGTTCTTTCAGTATCCCATAAGATTGAATGCTTGTTGTTAACCTCTCTCCAACTGGGTGAAAATAAATACTCGGAATGGGGAAGGGGTTATGGGGGCTGAAGGTATTATTAGAGACTCTGAAGGCAATTTGATATTGGCTTTTGCATATAACAAGGGAAGGGGCAGTAGCAATTTGGCGGAGGCAAAGGCAAAGACAAAGGCAGCAATGGCTGGGGTGAAGTGGTGTATTTCATGGGTTTTCCAAAACATCGTCCTGGAATGTGACTCTATGGTAGTAATCAAGGGAACGCAAGCTTAGCATGGTAAATGCGTGATATAATTTTGGATACTAAACAACTACTTCAACATGTGAATTTTGAGATCCAACATTGTTTCCGTGAAGCTAATCAAGTAGCAGATGCTCTTGCTAAATGGAGCATTGAGGAGAATGAATCGATTTTCCTCAATCCTAGAGATCTGCCCAGGTGTGCCGCTGGACCGTATTTGATGGACAAGGCTCAATGGCTTCAATAAGACATAAGCAAAGGAGGAACATGTTGTCATAAGTTTTTTTTGTGTTTGGCACTGGTTTGTCTTAGATAAATTGGATGTACAAAGGTACTAATCTTGTAAAGGATCATAGGAGTGTTTATAACTTAGGTTGTGGATCTTTGTACTTGTATAAGACCCTAGTTATTATTACAGGGTTTTCTTTTTTGGGTTGAACAGAGGCTAGGTTGATGCCCTCCTTTGTTATGCTGTAACTTTTGGTGAGCAATATAAGAACTAAGCCTCCTAATGGCGTAAATTGTATAAAAAAACTCTCTCTTCTTCATGTCTTCCATTCCTCTCTCTGTTAAATCCCTTTTGAGATATTAGCGTTGACTTGTACATATGGGTACTTTTATCAGGTTAATTTGATAGATATCGTCAAATACCTTCGTATCAAAATCTAGGCAAGGAGTTAAATAAGTTTATCCGCTGAAAGTTGTAAAAATTGAATAAGTAACACTTAGTGGAATGATATAGTATTTGTGAGAATGCACGAGACAAAAATCTATTATTGATATTCTGTGTTGTAATGATCCTTATTTTATATGTAGACATAACACATAACCTACTCCTATTACATAAGGGACTAGAAGTAATTATATATATTCACATAACTATTCTAACACTCCGCCTCAAGCTGGTGCATATAAATCATATGTACCACGCTTGTAGCTAATACGAGGACCAGTAAGGGACTTGGTGAAAATATCTGCAAGTTGATCATTCGACTTCACAAACTTTGTAGCAATATCTCCTGAGAGTACCTTTTCTCTGACAAAGTGACAGTCAATCTCAATGTGTTTAAGTCTCTCATGGAACACTGGAATTGACGCAATATGAAGAGCAACTTGATTATCACACACAAGTTCCATCTGGATGACCTCACCAAGTTTCAACTCCTAGAGCAACTGTTTGATCTAAATTAGCTAACATTGTTGCCATAGCCATTGTTCGATGTTCTGCTTCTGCACTAGATCGAGAAACCACATTCTGTTTCTTGCTCTTCTAAGACACCAAATTTCCTCCTACTAAGACACAATATCCAGACGTAGAATGTCTATCAGAAGGTGATCATACCCAATCATCATCTGAGTATCCAATGATCTGCTCACGGCCTCGATCCTCAAACAATAATCATTTTCCTGGAGATGATTTTATATACCGAAGAATGCAGACAACTGTATCCTAATGACTATCGCAGGGAGAATCCATCATCTGACTCACAGGATTCACAGGAAAGGAAATATCAGGTCTTGTCACTGTGAGGTAATTTAATTTACCCACCAGCCGCATATATCTTGCAGGATCGCTAGTAGGCTCCCCTTGTCATGGCAGAAGTTTAGAATTCAAATATATTGGAGTGTCAACAAGTCTACAACCTGTCATTCCTCTCTCCTCAAGACTGTCTAAGGCATACTTCCGTTGTGAGATCACAATACCTGAGCTAGACCGAGCGACCTCAATACTCAGAAAATATTTTAATCTTCCCAGATCATTATCTGAAAGTGCTGAAAGAGATGTTGCTTCAACTTAGTAATACCATCCCGATCATTGCCGATCATAACAATAATGTCAACATCAACGACCAGATAAATACAAAGATTTGAAGCAGAATGCCAATATAACACAGAGTGATCAGCTTCACTACGAGTCATGCTAAACTCCTTAATAACTGTGCTGAACTTACCAAACCAGGCTCGAGAAAACTGCTTTAGATCATAACGGGATCAACGCAACCGACATACAAGGCCACTAGACCCCACTGAGAAATAAAACCAGGTGGTTGCTCCATATAAACCGCATCCTCAAGTTCACTGTGAAGAAAAACATTCTTCATGTCCAATTGATAGAGAGGCCAATGGAGAACAACAACCATGGGTAGAAAAAGGCAGACTGATGCTATTTTAGCCACAAGAGAGAAATTATCACTGTAATCGAGCCCAAATATCTGAGTATACCCTCTGGCAACAAGATGAGCCTTAAGTCGATCAACCTGGCCATCTGGACCAACTTTGACTGCACACACCCAACGACAACCAACAGTCAATTTATCCGAAAGAAGAGGAACAAACTCCCAAATAAGGTACTGCTGGAGGTCAATAGAATAGCATTGATATCCTTTTTGCGTTCTCGAGTAACCCAGAAATACGCACTTAAGAGTACGAGGAGCTAACTTATCTTTTCCTGGAGTAAGGTTATGAACAAAACACGTGCTCCCAAAGACACGAGATGGAAGAGAGAACAAAGATAAGTGAGGAAACAGGAGAGAGAATGGAACTTGATTCTGAATGGATGAAGATGACATCGATTCATAAGATAGAAAGATGTAAGTACTGCATCCCCCAAAAAATGCAACGGAACATGAGATTTATGAGTAAGGTACGAGCAATTTCAATAAAATGTCGATTCTTTTTTTCAGCTACCACATTTTGTTGGGATATGTACGGAAATGATGTTTGATGAATAATCCCATGAGAGTTCATAAACTACTGAAATGGGAAAGACAAATACTCAAGGGCATTATTACTACGAAATATGCTGATAGAAACCACAAATTGATTTTGAATTTAAGTGCGGAAGGTCTAGAAAATAGAAACAACTTAGATCGATTTTTCATCAAAAATATCCAAGTGCACCTGGAATAATCATCAATGAAACTTACAAAGTAGCGGAATCCCAAGGTAGAACTGACCCGACTAGGACCCCAAACATCTGAATGGACTAAAGTAAAATATGACTCTGCTCGATTATCAAGACGCCGAGGAAAATGGGAGTGGATACGCTTACTGAGCTAACATGACTCACACTCTAGAGTGGACAAGTGAGATAAGCCAGGTACCATTTTCTGAAGTCTTCACAAACTGGGATGTCTCAACCGTTTATGTAATAAATCTGGTGAATCAGTAACAGGACAAGTTGTTGAAGGAATACAAAATGTGATTCCATGTGATTTTGCAAGGATAAGGTAATAAATTCCATCTGACTCATGCCTGGTACCGATGATCCGCCCTGTATTGCGTTCCTGTATAAAAACAAGGCTATCAAAAAAATCAAACAGAGCATTTAAGTGATTTGGCTAAGAGACTAACAACTATGATATTAAAAGGACAACCGGGAACATAAAGAACTGAATTTAAAGGTAAGAAGGAAGTGAACTTGCTTGACCTATTCCAATTGCCATGGTTTGAGACTCGTTGGCCATTGTGACTGTTGGGAGAGATTGAGAACATGAAATAGTAGTGAAATGAGATTTGTTACCAGAAATATGATCAGATGCACCTGAATCAATGACCCAAGACTCAGAAGTTGAAGATTGGGAGACACAAGTAACGCTACTATCTGTTTGAACAACGGAAGTTGTCCTTGAAGATATCTGTTTATATGCTTTGTATTGAAGGAACTCAATATAATCCGATAGAGAAACCATACAACTATTCATAGTATTGGATCCAATTTTTCTACAACCAATTTCTCAAATTCTTGATAAAAAGTTGTATCCTTAACCTTGGAATGCCAAATCAAAACACCTTTTTTTTTTTGTTGAAAAAACACTGTTCACTCGCCGGAAAATAAAAATGGTTGTCGGAATCTGATGAAACTTGAATGAAAGACTCGGAATAACCTTCTGAGAAATCTGTCCAAAAAAAAGCTTCGTCGAAAAAATCATTGTAGCCGCCAGAAAGTCAGTGTGGTAAGTGATCAGAATAAAAAGAAAAAGGTATGGATAGGCTAGGAATTACTAGGCGAGCAGATTGTTCAAAAGAACGGTTTTCAAAATCTGATCAGAACAGCGCACACGCGCCGGCGCGTGTGACAAACGCGCCGTCGGAAGAAGATCTCTGACAAGCGCATGGGGGGCGTGGATGAGTATTTTCCGAGGATTCTTTCTGGGTTTTGGTCGGATCTCTCTTGGGAACCTTGTGGTGGTGTTGGATTTTGCACAACACAAATAAATAGTAACTTTGAAGTAATCAGTCAATTAGGTCACCGGAAAATTATACGGTGACTGAGTTCTTTCTTCCCGGATGCCGCTGGAATGACGCACAACGATCTTCTCTCACCGATGCTCTAATACCATGTGAGAATGCACAAGAAAAAAAATCTATTATTGATATTCTATATTACAATGATCCCTATCTATATGGGTACATAACATGCTCTTGTTACATAAGGGACTAGAACAAATTATATATATCCACATAACTATTTCTAATAGTATTCTAGAACAAATTATATATATTCACATAACTATTTCTAATAGTATTCTAGAACGTCCTAAAGTAAAAAGAAAATTTGAATTACAAACAAGGGAATTGGAAAATTAGATTTTTGTTTGTTCATGTTTTTACTTTTAAACTAAAATTAGAGAAAACGGGAAACAAATACCCCAGTAAAAAGTATCTGAGAATTAATTTAGGTTTCTCCATGGTGGGTGTACACCTTTGCTTCTCCACATGTTTTCTAATAATATAAAAACAAAAAAGTTATCTTGTGTCCAAAAAAAGAACTAGTTTCGAAAAAATTAACATTCAATTTAGTGATTGTGTTATTTGTTAATTGTGCCGATGGAAAGTAACAGGTACCTGTTAGAACAGTTGAGGCTTGGATCTAACACTACCACTCAAAAAAAATTTGTGATTGTGTGATCTACATATAGCAATGATAAGAACAAATCAGAGCTTTTAGCATCATCAGTTTTTATACCATTTCCTTTGGTAGATGAAGATTGTGTTACAAAGAAAACAACTAAGAGACATCTAAGTAAAAGCTAGGAGATCCACCAAGCCATTCAACCAAAAACTGAAGGCAAAATAAAGACCAAAATTTTTTTGGAAAAATCAGGTATAATTAGAGATAAAAAAAATGGCATGACATAAAAACCGAAAAAAAAATTGTTCAGGAGCTTTCTTCTGTAGAATGGAGCCATTCCAACTGGAAAAAACTATATACTTCAATATGAATGAGCCTGGTGTAATCTCTTTTACTGCCAAGAATTATGCTCAAATAACCCGACGAATATCGTGCATTGAAGAAGCAAAAATGTTCAATTTCCAGGGAATTCCTTGATATTCAGTGGAAATTGCCAGCAACTTAGTATGAAAGAAAAACATGCTTTAAAGGTATTGCTCTTGTATTCTATCCCTGTTCTGTTCCCACCACTGCTTCGCGTTAACCTCCCCAAATTTTTCGCGGCTGCATACATGAATAAGAAGTTAGAAGAATCCATTTTTGAGTAAGAACTAACTAGCACTTTGCTACAACAACAACTACGCTTCAATTAAGCTAGTTGGGGTTCGCAATATGAATCCTCACTATCCATGCCGCTCCATATAAACCCGTCTTAAGTACACTAGAAGCTCTCTATATGTCCACTAGCATAAAGATTCATAGCAAACATTCGACCTAAAGTAAATGAAATACCTGAATCTTACACGCCGCAGCTCTCTGGTGCCATCACCTAGTTGTCTGATGGTTATGTATACACCAGGCTCATCTTCTGCTATCCATTCTGACTCCATATCACCAGCATTACTCATCGAAATTGAAGCGTCTCTGGAGTCAGTTGTCATCCTTGATGCTTCCATACCGGGGGCGTAAGAACTGGTTCCACCGTAGTTGTATTGGCTACTGCTGGACGGTCTATAATTTGTTGGACCCCAATCCTTGCTTTCCCTAGGTGACCCTAGCCTTGTATAATTAGAATCTCTCTGCAGATAAAAGAAAAGGCATGAAATTCGACATCCTAGTTTAAGCTAATGCTTAGTACATCTGAGATTTTATTTAGAATTATAAAAAAAAATGGCATGTAAAGATACAATAAGGGATCATAATCTTGTAAAATTTGAGTAGCTTAAATTTTACTTTTAACTAATCCCTTTAAACGTAAGGTACAAAAGGGCATAAAGCAAACGCTATAATCAACTAATGAAGCCGCTCTCAAGTTGTTACCATAAGGATTTGTTTCATTCAAATCTGGTTTTTGAGTACTTTAAACTGTTGAATTTCTCAGTCGAACTTAAGAGTCAAGTGTAAATTCTTCCTATTGTTCAATTCAGCTGTACTGGATTTGGCCATTTGCTTTTGATTAGAGAACTAGCAAATCAGGAAAAAACAAAGCTAAGTTTAATGGTGGATGTAAATCAAAGCAGCAGCAAGCTGGAGATGAGTTCTGCACATAGAAAATATGAATAAAAGGGGCAGCTTTCTTACTCCAAGCTCAGACCGCCCGGGAGTGTCAATAGCTTGCTGATGAAATCTTTGAACATTGTAGAGCTCCATAATTCTGTCAAAATTCTCACCCCACCATCTTTGAGCTTGCCATTTGTCGAACATGTCCCGACTTCAAGTTGCAAACATGTGAAACTAATGTCAGTACACTTGGGATATGTTTTATTTGCAGCTTAAAGAGCGAGTCGGAAAGCTAGATTTCACGTGCACATAGAAATCTTCTAGGCGAGTAACTCAGATAACATAAATACACATCAAGATGGAAGTAAGAATGGTATAGTAGTAAGCATGCAATAAATTTGACCAGACAAGAACAGACAACGACAACAACAACAACAACAAACCCAGTGTAATTCCACTAGTGGGGGAGACAAGAACAGAACAAAAGAAAAGTAAAACATCGCACATGATCTTTCGTCTGCTTCGACACAATGTCGATTTGTAACATAAGATATATGGGTATTTCATGAAAATTTTCAAACTTAACTAAGTTAGCAAAAATTGTGTGTCCATATCGGACTCTGACACATCCGCATCAGATATTTACCTGTTCTCGGGTCCATGTAAACATGTACTCAACAAGACTGTGGAAGAATGAACAGAATTATAAACACATACATATTGAATACTATTTTAAATGATTAATGACGACTCAAATCCCTACTTTCTAAGAAAACAGAAGAACTAGTGTGCATCGATTCTAAATTAAGGAAAGAACTGAATATTCATTGATGAATCGAAGGGACTGAAGATGGTCATAACTATATTTTGAAGGGTGTGAAAGATGAAAATTCTAAAGATGGTTCAACTATACATGGCAATTACCTTCCTTTTCTTCGAATTGAAACCTTTAGACAAGAAGTTGAATATTTCCCATAATCAGTTTCAAGATAAGAAGATTCTTGATATGTACCTAAATCAGATTTATTTAAGATTATTTCCACCACTAGAAATAAACAAGACTCTAGGCAAACTTATGAATGAAACGGACTGAAGAAGGTCATGCCTATTTTTGAAGGGTGTGAGCAAAGAAAGGTCTGAAAAAGCTCGTTTTACAGACTAGTTCATTACTACTACAACAATAACAACTACACTTCAATCCTAGGGTCGGCTATATGAATACTCACAGACCATGTCGCTCCATTTAAGCTCATCTAGTCCAATATTATATATAGACAACAAGTTCAATGTTTCCCGCAATAAAGTTTGAGGTTTACACAATATAAGCCATCCCCCAAAATAACAACCGGCAAATGTATAGTTTTTTGTATATTACTGTATAATATACATATACATAATCACTGTATATTTGGCTAGCTACTGTAATTGTTTTTGGCTGATTGGCAAAATGAGTTATGTTTCAAGATAGAAAGGTTCTTGATACATACCTAAAGCGGATTCGTTTGAGATCATTTCCACCACTAGGAAGAGAGACAAAAGTAATCTGAACACCAGGCTCCACCTGAGCAATCCACTCTTTTGGCCCCTCCTCGTCGGGCAGCACCACATCACCTGACTGTGAGTAGACAGATTCTCTTTTATCTTCATCACCACCACTATATCCTCCAGCAAATCTTGAATCAGCTCGAGGAGTACGATGATGTCGGGTACTTGTAAAATCCCAAGCTGGAGGTGAACTTGAACTTCCTGGTTGATATGGAACGTCCTCTGAAATTGTCTCAAAATCAGGATAAGGTCTGTGACCTCTCCTGTAACTGCTGGTTGGTGTACTGGACTTGCTGCTTTTACCAGAGACCTTTAATGCAATATCCTTTATCTGCAAAATTTTCTTGATACATTAGTTTTACAAGAGACAAGTAGTACAAAATAAGGAAGATGAATTCATTGTTAAAAGATCAACAGAAATATCTTATTTTTGCTTTGCGCATTCTCTATTCGAAATTCACTAACTTGACTAATTCCAATTCGCGTAGCATATATCGCATTAAAGGAGGAAGCGTATCTTTAAAGTTTTCCGTTCCCAAGGCTCGAATATGAGATCTCGAGTTAAGGATTGAGGGATCCAATACATTTCACCACACTCCTCTGGTTACTGAAATATCTTAGCTTAATACAGTACACGTCCAAAATTTGAGCTTGAACTTCAAGGCCTATCCCAGAGGACATGGTAAAAGATAGGCCAAATGACATTTTAATGATGGCTTAACAATTAAATTACATATTGAAATCCTCAGGTGATTCAAACCATAGGAAGTGAAGCTAGTTTGTTCCCACAGTAGCCATTAGTGTAGCAAGATAAGCAAGCAATTTAGCTACTGATGGTCGCGAAGCCAGGAGTTTCCGCAAGGTTGTTCAAACTTGAAACAAGCGAAAGAATTCCGCGACAAAGGGTGTTCAGTATATGTTATACACCTTTAAAACCTAATGTTTTATCTATATACACAGTGTAATTTTTCGACAAAGGTTGATCAATTAACCACCCTTCAGATAATGCACCTTTGCCCCTAGCTATGTAGTTTGTATAGTGTTAAGCTCAACTTAATATTTTAGACACCAAACAGAAGTATATATGTGAAAAATACTAAACTTCTAATAAACATTAAATTTCGAAGCATAATTTTAATAATTAATGGGTTCAATGACGAGAACAGAAAGATCAAACTCATCAAGTTTAAACTCTGAATCCGTCACTAAACACCACGACATGCAAAAGAAAAATAAAAAGAAAAGGAGGGGTCAAGGTTGATTGTTCAAAAGCAGTGACATTACTGTTTGATTGTCCTTTGCAATACTTAAAATTACCTACTTTCACGAGTTAACTTTCACTGCAGGGTTGAGTAAGCACAAGGCTGGAGAACAGTGGAAAGACAAGAATTCAATGGTGGGTCAGGTAAAAGAAACTTGGACATGTCTTTTCCAGACATATGTATTGTCTTTTTCTCAGAATCTCCCTTACTTTGGATTTTATAGTATCAAATATTGTTTCCTTCATTTGCCTTTGAAAATTCTAGTAGTATTTCACCCAAATAATATTTTTTTTTAAAAACATGCTAAAGAATAACTCAATATCAACTACCTCATAATGTGATGTCATCAAGATTTTCTAAAGTATCAAGGATTACCCTTATCGAGAAATAATAGAAAAGATGATTGTAATCTAAATCGAGCGTTTTCCGAAAATAACCCTTTTACCTTCGTAAGGTAGGGATAAGAACGGGGTATATACTGCCTTTTCCGGAGCTCAATTATGGAATACACTGAGTATGTTTGTAGTTATTGTATGATAATAAATAACTAAAATATATGTTACGATTTGGAAAAGAGCGTTCAAGTTGATAGAAAGAACTAATAACTTTTTGACTGGAGTTTTAAAAATATAGTAATACATATATATTTAATAGATCAATAAAGTGAGTGAAAGTCAAGAGACTGGAAGCTAAGATTAAAAACTAGTAGTAGATTACATTTTTTTTCCATTTGTCCTTAGTATGCAGAGTTACCGATAATTGTATTGGTGAAAGCTAGAAGGTCTAAAGTGCACATGTGAAATAGTTTTTGATATTCATTTTGTCAGACAATTTGGTGTACCTCCACTTTCACTTATATTTAATTAATTACTTTCTTTAGTTCACAATAAGTGATTTTTTATTTTATTTTTGTGATAAAAAATAAGTGATTTTTTTTCAAATTTTAAGAATGAATTAATTATTTTTTTCCTATATTATCTTTGGAGTAAATATTGTTGGAGTATGTGCTAGGAGTGTTTATGTGAAGAGATAGTAAAGGTTAATATGGTCAATTTTATTCCTAATTAATGTTAAAAGGTAAATTTCTTAATATGTATGAAAACAACAAAAAAATCACTTATTGTGGACCGCAGGGAGTAATACAAAGCTTTCCTTTGGTCTGATTGGTCCAGTTAATCAACTTACAATGGTTTGTTAATTTGTCACACAAAAGCATTCATCAGTTAGAAGCACAAATAATTTGTCAAACTTAATTGTGCTTTTTAGACAAATGAAGCAATATGATAGTTACGAGTGCAATTGAACCTATAATTTTCGATGCGGAGTAAATATTTATGTGTAAAAGTTTATTAAAACTATAAAAGTAATAAATAATGAACCCATAACTTTAAAAATATAATTGATTCAATGTTAATTTTTTTTAAAAGTTGCACCTATAGAATTTGAATCTTGGTTCCGTCTCTGTTTTCAACGAATAGCTTAGCATCATGATTATTATATACTCCACACGACAATCTAAAAAGAACAAAAAAAAAAAAAGAACATTGTGGGCGAAATTGAATAAAGTAGACAAAGACTCTTATAATTGCATGATGATCAAAAAAGAAAAATCAGAAAAAAAAAAAAGAAAAAAAAAACTAAAGTTGGAACATAATGGGACCAAAGTTTAGACACATGATCCAAGAAATAGCACCCACTCAACATCTTTAACACCCCCCCCCCCCCCCCCCCCCCCCCCCCCTCCCAAACAAATAGTTCTAGGCCAAGTTGTAGGGTCAATTAGGTCATTTTAGTAATATTATAGTGTCCAAAAACAAAAACTCTTTATTAATCTTTGGACCCTCAAACACATTTTGTGGTCCTCCTCCACTCCCCAAGGAACCAAAAAGTTTCATTCAACTCTAAAATTCAATTCCAAAAATAGCCCAAACCCAATTGGAGATGTGGGCCCAAATGAGGAAACGTGGACCCCACAAAAGATATATGGCTGAATTGACATGTAATGCAAGATTGCATTATTCAATCACTAATATGACGGAGCCGAGGGCGGAGGGTCTATTAGAAATAATTTTTATATTTTTATAAAGTGCGGGTAAGATCTGTATACACACTAGTATTGTTATTGTTGTAATCACTAATGTGAGGGGATAGTTAAGATCTCTTCACTTTAATTAAACTTGGATCGGAGAACAAAAAATATTTTGGTATAAAGTATTTTATGCGCTTGGTTAATTTAGTACCCCCCCCCCCCCCCNCCCCGTTCCAATTTATGTAAATTTGTATGATTGGGCACGAAATTTAAGAAAAAATGAAATATTTTTGAAATTTATGGTCCTAAACAAATTAAAAAGAGGCTCGAAGTATTTGTGTGGTTATAAAAGCTTCTCATTATCGATAGAATTGTAAGTTTAGACTAAATTATTTTTAAATTTAAAAGGAGATCATTCCTTTGGAACGAATAAAAAAAAAGTTCACATAAACTGGAACGAGTGCACAACTTAAGCAAATTTACACTAATCGTGCCCCACTAAATTTCATACTAAATGATTAGAAAAAAATATAGAGAAATGATAGAGTAAGGGAAGGTATAGGATTAAAACCTGGGCCGTCAAGCTTTTGACTGAGTCTTTAGTATTGGGGGTCCCACGTGGACCTTCTTCTCCTCCATCATCATCTATTTTTTGCTTACATGTTATACACGTCAACATCTCCCTTTAATCTCTATTTTACTCTCTTTGGTTCCTGCAAAAACAAAATTAAACGTTACTTATCAAGATTTATATAGTAAATAATAAAAAAATTATTTGCATTAAATATTTGCACAAATCACATCTATTTATGGTAATTTAATGATTTGATGAGGTGAAATTATATATTACTCCCTCCGTTCACTTTTACTTGTCCACTTTAAACTTTTCACGTACATTAAAAAATAATTGAGTTGTGAAATTATATATTACTCCCTCCGTTCACTTTACATCCATATATAGTTATTATAAATCAATTATACACAGTATACATATTTTCAGCAATTATTTTTGATGCAAACATGTGTCAAATATATTGAGTTGGTGTAAAGATAAATTTTTACCAAAATAAATTGTAGTGGTGTTAATTGCATAAATTTGCTAATGATAAAACGCCCCTTAATAGCAATTATGATTTTTAAATACTACTATGAACATTTAAAAGGGGAATACATGTTGAGTTCCACTCACATAAAAAAGAAATGTGAAATGAATATGACAACTCTTATAAATGCTTTAAATGTCTGGGGAAAATTAAAGAGCCAATAATTTAATTCAAGAAAAGATGTCACCATCCACAAATCAAATAAGGGGAAATATTAACACTATTGTAATCCAACATGTATCACTTTCCAAGAGATTGTCCTTTTGTCTTAAATAAGTATATATTTATCAGAAATATAAACCAAACATGAAGAGTATTATTTTTGCATATTCCAGTCAGTATATCAGCATACCCCCTTGTGAAATCCCAACAAAATATGTGAAACAAATTTAAAATGCTTTAATTCAAAAAAAATTAAAAAATAACAAGTAAGTATTACAAAATGAGTTTAAATTCTGTGCACTCATGTTATAATTAGCGTTGATTAGTAAATTATAACTAATCTATTATCAAAAGTGAAAACCCACGGATAATATAAAAGAATCTATACATTATTAGCGTACAACATCTAAATCCTTAAATTTGATGTGAGAAATGACTTTGTACTCGTGTACTTTCCCCCACTCCTACCCTCCAAAAAAAAGCTTCCAAAAAGGGCAATTTAGTGTACGAAGTATTCCCTGTTTACACAGGGTTCGTGAAAATATCATATCCCATTGAAATACGATAAAGATAATTTATTCTAATGCAAATATTAATGACTGCTTTCATAATTCAAACCCGTAACTTATAGATTATAATAATTTTTTTTAAAATATTGCTTCAAGACTACACACTAAAAACATAAGAGAAAGAAGAGTTGGTTCAGAATCCAAGGAAGTGAAATCAAAAGGAAAAAGAAAGAGTTGTTTTTATTGGAAGAAGAGATTGAAATAGTGATCAATTCTTAGAATTCCAATCCCAAAGTTGTTTCGACTGTTCTTGCTTTAAAGCATCAGACACCCAATAGAAAAAGCAAAGAAAAAAGAAAAAAAACCAGCAACAAAAATCTTTTTTAATTTCTTAAACTATACAACCCAAGTTTCTAACGCATATTCAATCTATCAATTCCCTTCATTCTTCTTCTTTATGATCACTCTTTTCTCTTCCCAATTCCTCTCACAACGAAACTTTTACGCATAGAAACAAATTCAGAATTTAAATTCGATCAACCTAAAAAGATAATATGTACGTATAATTTATCCCTATCTTATGGAGATAGTTAAGTTAACTCATAGAATCCGTTTTAAATTTGTCTCTGTCTCTGTCACGGAATGGCAGGCAGTGGCAAATGCACGTGGTGCCAAGCGGGTTCAACTGAACCCCGCTTCACCAAAAATAATACTATGTATATATATAAATTACGATAAAAGCGGCGTAAATTTTGTTTAAATATTTTATTTGAAACCACTTGACAACTACTATTTTACGACTAAAGTTATGTACTTCTAAGATTGAACCCGCTTGCATAAAATCTTGAGTCCCCCTGATGACAGAGGCACATACGTACAATGTGTACGTACATTACATACTAATACATCATCTTATAAATACATATCACTGTCAAAAGAAAAGAAAAAAAAAAAAGAAAATTGAGAGAGAAGAAGGCAATAAATAGTAGAATAGAAGTAGCAGAATAGGAGTTGAAAATTGAAACTGATTAGAATGAGCAATTTCTAGCTGTAAAATCAGCTCATTGAATGTTAAAAAAACAGATAAAACTTTATTTTTTTTTTCTAAACAAAAGTTGTACTCTTCTCCAAAAATGAGAAAATTAATAAAAACATCTCACAATTTAATCAGAAAATTCATACCTGAAATAGTCACCGAAGCTATAATTCAGCTCAAAACCCACTCGAAAATTGATGAATTTACCATCCAAAGTTCTGCTCTCTTCTTTCTACTTTTTAGCAGAGTCCAAAACCCTAAGTAAAATATCAAATCGAATCAAATGAGCAGTGAAAAATCCCTTGCATTAAGCTTCCACTACAGCTACAAAGAATCTTCTGCAAAAAATAAAATATTCACCGGCGCCGGCAAACTCCCCGCCGGCGAATTTTAGGAGATTCTACGGCGCTTAAAAACCGGAACGTTTCAGATTCTCATATATACACAGAATCTTCAAATACGTAAAATATCTGTATATAATACACACATTAGCCTCTGTGTGTGTGTGTGTGTGAAGGAAACAAATATAGAATGGAGACAAAGGAGAGAAGGAATGGGGATAAATGTTTGAGGTATTTATAGAAGGATGTGACGCCGTCATTTTTTCTGGTGTCGTTATCTAACGGAAAACGTGTATTTTTAATATTTGTTCATAGTCTGATTGTACGTTATGTATAAATGGATGTACTTTCTAATGCGGAATTGATGATTGGACTAATGTAGTGAAGTGGACCAGATGGACCCACCTGTCTAGTTGGAGAAATAATGGTAAAACATGAGGACACGTGGCAATATTTGAGTGGATTAAAACCATTAGGGTGGATCAAAATTGGAAATTTTTATTCCTAGTGTTGCCAAAATGGTTGGCTATTGGAATCAAATATTCTTTTAAGATTTTTTTATTGTGTTCATATCTGTTCCAAATTGTAATAAACCATGTTTCCTGTTGTTTAAGTGTTAAATTATTATTTTTTATTTGTCATAAGTTAAAAATGAACAAATCTATAATTTATAATATTCGAGTAGTTCAAACATTAAAAAGGATAATTTCCCAATTCGAGTAAATAGATTTACTTACCATTAAGAATTGGGTGAGATGAATATTATCACTCATCTTAATCAATGTCCATGAAAATAAGAAAGAATCTACGAAAAAGGACAAATATAACCATGTACTATCACAAAAGATTTAAATATACTCTTCGTTATATTTTGGGCCCAAAATATACTCCTACCGTAATACTATTGGTTTAAATACACTCTTCTTTCGTTAAGTTTGTCCAATGTGGACATCCAATCCTACGTGACATTGACATTTGATGAAGTAGATGCCACATGGATTGCCACCTCAGCGCCCCTAACCCATTTTACTCATGCCTTCTATTATTCTCTTAACCACTAAAATTTTCTTCCCCTCCATTACTATTGCTACCATTACCGCTACCATGAAAAATGTTATATTTTAAATTTTAATCTTTTATATATGGATTAGCGGCGTTGAGGTGGCATGCCATGTGGCACCACTCCGTCAAATGTCAGTGTCACATAGGATTGGATGTTTACCATTGACAAAACTTAACAGAAGAAGAGTATATTTGAACCAATAATATTACGGGAGGGATATATTTGGACCCAAAGTATAACGAAGTATATATTTAAACTTTTTCTCATAGTACAAAAATATATTTGGCCCTTTGCCGAAGGATGTAATAAAGAGCGTTTTTCTGTTTAACGAGTTTTGATGCAAATTTCAATTACTTGAGGTTCCGATAAGTACCAGATGTTGAATGAGAAACAAAAAGACAAAATATTTACAACGGTCATTTGGTATGAGGTATAAGAAGGTATAATTTCGGTATAAAAATTTAATACCACCTTAATACTACTTTGTTTGGTTAGCAAACCTGGTATAAGTTATCCCGGGATTAAAATAGTACCGAGATAACTTATACTTTATAGAGAGTGAAGTAATTAGCGGCGAGATAACTTATACTTTCTTTTTAAAAATTATATAATTATTATTTTTAATACAACATACCAAATAATGAATAAAAAACAATATCAAACGACCCTTAATCAAGAAATGACAATAAACAAGAGGAGAGAAGTTTCTTCTTTGCTATTGACGACTGAATACCGGCTGTGACTGTACATTGCAAGTTGCTCTGTTAGGTAGAGGCCTTCCATTTTCACTCAGCAGTTTACCTGCTCCTGTCGGTTGTCAGCATTTTGTTTCTTTCCTATTTTTATTTCCAGCCATTTTTGGACCAAGTTGCAAAAATCCAATTCAATTTATATATTAGTATACACGTTTGTCCCTTAACTATGAGTAAGGCTCAGAATAATATTACCCATTGAATTAAACGTGGATTAAATAAGGAGAGGAGGTTTTTAATTGTGCCATCTAGAAAACATGCGCCGAATTTTAGTGCTAATTATATTTATTAGACATGTATTTAATTTAAAGGAGTCGTTAGTAATAGATCTTTTGGTACTGACAGAGATACAGATGATCTAACGTATAAAAGGGGAGTTGGGTGCACTAAGCTCCCGCCATGCGCAAGATAGGCTATTAACAAATGAAATAAATATAAAATTCTTGTAGTTCAAGGACGAGTTTGAGAATACTTACTCAAACCTAATGTTTCCAACAAATCAAGTGCTTTGATCATAACAATTTGCAAATTAAAGTGACAATATATATATATATATCAGTTAATTACGATTAATTAATAAAAGTTTTTGTACATAATAATTTATGCTCATTCACTAAATGGGTCACTGCCACGTGGCAATGAATGGAATACTTTAAGCTTTATTATTGTCTAAAGAGAGGGTTCATAGAAGATCTTCTTAGGTAAGAAAAGCATAGTCAAAAGGTCACAAAGTATATCTCTTTCAGACATCCTTAACTCTTTGTCTGCCCAAAATACCCATTTTAGGGTTGTCTAAATGGCTCAATATTATTTTCCTCTTTCAGTTCAAATCCAACAATGTTTGAATGACAAGAAAGGAAAACACTTTATACTGTTTTTCAAATTCACATTATCTTTATCAATCTGCAGATTTTTGGCAAATTAAAGTATGTGACCAATAATGTATGGCAAAGTAAAAAACAATATAATAGTCGTACAAAATAGCAATATTTGCCTTATGGAAATGGGGCCTAATAAATCTTGCCATGTATATGCCTTTGCATGAGCTAAATACCCTTTAATTCAAAACTTAGGTTTTTGGCCAATTCATTAACTAATGATATGAACTTAGTTTCTGAGCCGAGGGTCTCCCGGAAACAGCCTCTCTACCTCTCTGGGGTAGAGGTAAGGTTTGCGTGCACTCTACCTTCCCCATATCCCACTGGTGAGATTTTAATGGGTTGTTGTTGTTTCCGCTATAGCCAAACACAAGGGAAAGATCAACAACTATAACAATATATTTAGTGTAATCTCATAAGTGGGGTCAGACTGTCAAGGGAGGGTAACGTGTACGAAGATATTACCCTACCATGTACAGGTAGAAAAACTGTTTCCGATAAACTACGGCTCAGACAAGCATAAGCATGATAATTTGGAACAAGAGATGCAAAAATCAAGAAGGAAGATATGCAGAACCATAGCAATCTAATAAGACATCAAAGCAGAAATAACATAAGGAAGTAATCGAAATCTAAGAAAAAGGAAAGAATAATAATAAAGCTAGTAGTATGGGAAGGAAAGACTTTCGACTACCTACTAGCTTTCTCCTCTAATCCTCGACCACAATATTACGGATTATGTCCAACTATGTCCTGCCTAATCACCTAACACAAGGAAAAAATCAATTTTGTTTTATTATTATTTTTTTTTGAACCAGTCGTGCCTTTTTGTATGATTTTTATCTATCTTATAAGATTACTATTATCTAACAAAGTTATTTAACTTCTAAATCAAGAACATTTGCGTTTTTAAATTTTTATTTCAACTTTTATTAGTGATTATGGTACACAATATTCTTTCTGTGTTCACTGCGCTAGTACTACATGAACATTATAAAATAGGAGAACTTTTATCAACATTTTGATTAAGTTTTTCGTTAATGCTAACTCCCCTTTTTCCCTCGATTTTTATAGACCCAAATACATGCAGAAGTAACAGAATAGATATATAAAACTAGTTTTTAACTATTTTACTACATAAATGTAAGTAGTAGGTTACCAATGTACCCAAGAGGTGTGACTCAGTGATTAATGAAATTGATGCAAATTCCAAAAGCAAAACACACCGAGTGATTTGTTCCTATCTGTCTAAGCTTTTGGTGGGCAGAATTACGCAGTATGACAGGTACCTCAACCGGTAAAATAGTTATGGCGTGCACAAGTTGGCCGCATACCACCGTCATAAAAAAGAAAACAAAGAAAGAAAAAAGAATGGGAGGGAACCGTCTTAAAATGAATTAAGAAAAAGGGAAGAATCAACAGGTGATTTTGAATAGAAGCCTTTCCTTAAACACAACTCAAGTAAAAACAAAGTGCATAAAGGTTAACAAGTGGGAATAGACAGATTAGACTTTCTTCTAACGTTAGGAATGCAATCAAAACAAATAGAAAACAAAATGCAAAGTATTAAAAAGTGATTTATTTGAAAAGCCATTCAGTGATCATCATCTGTAAAGTAGTATATAAGATGTTACTTTGATTATATTCTTAGCTTCTTTTCTGGTTTTCTTTCTGTTTTATGAAAGATTTTGCCTACCCATTGTTAAAAGAAGAGACCAGGTGCCCCTTATTTTCCCTCTCTCTCTCTCTTGTTCTTTTAGCAACTACTACATTTTAAGATCTTGCTAGTTAAGATTGTTCCAACTTTAAGACTGTTGTACTTTGTCTGAATCTTTAAGCTTTTTGGTGTATGTGTTCCTAGGTTGATAGGGTTTAAACTAACCACATCATCAAACTACAGTCTTCAAATTGGTGTAGGACTAAGCCTAGCAACTTCCTTTTTTTTTTTTTTTTTTTTCTTTTCTAATGACTAGTTTCGCGCACCTCGATTACTCTATTCCCTGCTACCTCCGACCAGTAAGGATATCGAGTAACTTTGTCTGCTAATGCTTAACCAGATGGGCAAATATCATTGCGTTCTCTTTGTCTAGTGGGATTTGAATCCTGAAATCCCATGGTTTTTACTCCGCTTTGTTGGCCACTAAGCCACACCATTGGGTGCAAGCTTAGGCTTAACAACTTGGTACAGTTTTAACCTTTCTATATCTGCAACTAACTTCATTAGCCCAAGCATGAATTTTGAAAGTGAACAGATATTGGTAAATAAAGTTGGAGAATGTTATGACTTTGCCCATGATATTTGGATTTTATAATAAAAGATGAAGTTAATTAGAAGATATAGTTAGTAGTAATTAAAGATTTTGTTTCTCATGCAACAAGTGGCAACTCGGATTTTATCATTTACTACCTCATGCCCTACTTGCCTACGTTGAAAGTTTGTCCTTTAATGCAATTGTCCCTAGGATAGTGGAGTTGTCATTTCATATTGAAGATATAAATATATAATATTACTTGTCCCTTTCTGAAACATAATTTCAGAAGACCCTGGATGCTAAATCTGGTATATCGTTTCTGATCTGGTTTACTAAAAGCATCAGGTACCTAACATCTCTTCAACACATTTAGTCAAGAAGCTGTTCACTCGACCCTATGATCCTTTCTTTCTTTCTTTCTTTTTACATATGGTATTCGGCACTACTTGACATTTTGCATAACCTGCAATCAATACCCCCAGAATTCCAAACAAAATAAAAACAGTGTTGCACAACCAAATGTTAAAAGGCTATGGTAACATTTTTCTGGAAAAAATTTAAACACATGCAGCTATCAATATTGTAAATACAGATTGATAGATCACTTCAACAAACACCTTACAAAGTTGAACAAGTTACGGGTTGTAATTAATAACTCCGCAAAACCATCAAGAGGATAACATGATGTAGGTTCAACAAGGATGACCATATTCTGTAATAACTGGCACAATACTGCAACGTCAGTTAAACAATACTCGAGACCATGAAGGGAGACTTACAAGCACACGAGTATTTGTTGAGGTAAAAAGATAAAAGTACACATAGACACATACACACCAAGTGCATAGATAAGCAAGTTCCATAGAAAGGAATGGACCTGCAATTCGAATAATAGATGGTATATCTCCTTTCACGTGTCCATTACTACTCTTCATCATCATGACGCTTCCTGCTCCTCTTCTCAGAACGTTTTTTGTCCCTGCCAACTCGTGAATCATCAGAGTTGCTGGCATCAGAATCAGATGCTGAGGTTGTCCTCCTGCTCCTACGCTTGTGCCGTGGAGGAGAATCATCACTTGATTCATCAGAACTGTCCGCATGTCTATGACTTCTCCTCCTCCTCTTCTCCTTCCTACTTTTTCTCCTCCTCCTACGATCTTCATCCTCGTCTGATGAGTCATCCCGTTTCCTCCTCTTTTCCTTTCTCCTCTTCCTGCGATCCTTATCTTCATCATCATCCTCTGAATCACTGTGTCCCTTCTTCTTCCCACTCCTCCTCCTCTTTGATCTGCCCCGCTTTTTCCTTTTTCCAGAGTCCGACTCATCATCATCATCATCATCAGAGTCTTTCTTCTTGTGCTTCCTAGATGACTTCAACTTCCTACCCACCTTCTTCCCATACTTCTGAGCAATTGCCCTCTCCATTTCGGAATCATAATCCGAATCAGAACTCTCACTCTCCTCTTCTTCTTCACTGCTCTCCTCATTTTCTGCTTTTCCCTTCATCTTAGACCCCTTGATCTTCTCCAATCCAGACAATACGGCAGCCTCAATCGCCTCCGGATCCTTATCCTTGTTATCATCCTTAACACTCACGAAATTCCTACACTGGAAAGTGAGGTGGCCTACCCGCCCACACCTCTTGCACGCCCCACGAGTTTCATCAGCATTGGATCCCGTGATCCGGGCAAGTGCAAGCAAACCCTGAAAGCTCGCATAAGCATTTTCAGGGTCTGCAGCTGACGCCTTCTGGGTAGATTTCTTGTCGTCCTCCTTGCTAGGAGCATATGGATCATAACCAATAGCACTCTGCCAGATGCCATGCGTCTGTAGGGCTGCACTACTGTGAACCCTATTGTTCGCAGGCATGCGAACCCTACCTGCTGTGGCTGGCATGTTGACTGTTTCTCACCAACAAGCTGTATACACCCAAAAAAAATGTGTTTAGGAATCAAATTCAAAAAGACTGGTTTCCAAATTTTCAAATAAGGAGCTAGGTGCTAACATTAGAAGTGAAAAAGCTGTATACAAAAATCAACATGTAAGCCTCACACTTCCAAACCCAAGCATCTTTTCAAAGTTCCAATTTGGGAGCTAAAAATCAGAACCTTAAATAATATGTACACTAAAATCAATAATTTGAATAACCAAACTCGAACCACTAGCTTTCAAAGTTTCAAATTTGGACTAGACAGTACAAAGCTGTGTACGCTAAAAATCACTGCATAAGCATCAAAATTCTAAACTCTAGCTGGCTAGCTCTTTGAAGTTTCAAATTATGATCTAAAAATCAGAACAATGCTTACACCAAAAATTAATAGTTAAGAGAAAAAAGCCAAATCCCTAGCTTTTAAAAATGCCTAATTTGAACCAAATAATATATCAGGTTTCAATTTCAAACCGACTCCAAATTTAACCCGAGAACATGTTCAATTCCACGAAATACAAAGTAGTTAATTTCTAATGTAGGGTAACACAAAAAAAACAAGACGGAACGACGGATAGCGAAAACCACCCAAAAGAAAAAAAAATACAACATTTTTAAAGCCCTTCAACGAGATAATGATGAATGCAAACCCGAAAAATCCTTAGGGTAATTAAAGCTGCAGATTAATATGCGATCAACAAAACAACAACAATAATAATTACACCTCAACCCCACAGTAGGTTCCTTTTCAGCTATATGAATCCTCCCTATCAATTCCGTTCCACTTGGACCCGTTTCATTCCAATACTCAATAATTTGTCCCAGAGCATGTTATTAGTGATTGAACCACAATCTAAAATCGCAGCAGTAATAAGCTGTGTACACCAAGAATTAACAATCATGCATAAAAACCAAAGCCGTAGCTTTTAAAAATTTCCGAACTTGAACCAAAATAATCAGATCAAATTTAAAATCTGCATAAATTCCCAATTTAAACGAGCACGATGATAGAATTAGTACAAATGATGTGCTTACCCTAAACAGGGTAAGGGTTTTGTATTTATAAGTTGTCCTCTGTACAAGAATACAAACATATTTGTACAACTCCCTAATGCGGTGTAAAAGCAGAATAATGCTAATCGAAGAAGAATCAGGTTGCACCAAAGCAAATTGAATATAATTTCAATAAAAAGATTACCCAACTAATAACACCTAATCAATAACAAGAGAATAGTGGCAGTACCTAAACGCAATTGATATAATCGCTAGGGTTTGTTCACTGTCAATGGGGACACAAAGAATAAATGTAGATAGAGGAAACCCCAACGTGAAGAAGCAAATATGATGAAGAATTAGAAGGAATTGTTAACTACCGAAGCCGACGAAGTGCCCGTAGCAGAAGAGAACGTAGAAGAAGAACAGAAACGGAGTAACGGGAAGAACAAGTCGCCGGAGAGAGAAACACCGGACGGTACGAGATTAATAATCAGGATCGCCGCTTGTTTCTGCTTTTCCTCTAGGGTTTTTCAATATGACAAATTAGAATTATAAGAATAAAACGGAAATTTGGGGATCTGAAATTTACCTTTGTACGGTGATTATATCAGTTGTTCGACGATGATCGGAAACCTATGTTCGATGATGATTGAGGAGGAGCTCCCAATTTCGAAGAAAGAGAATAAATGGATCTTATCGTGAATTAAATAGATTTTACGACCCGAATACGACGTCGTTAATGCTTAGTCGGTGACTCGCCCCGCTCTCTTTTTGTCTTTTCCTCCTTTGTCAATTTGATAAAGCAACAAATCACATGATACTATATTATAAGTGTGAAAATCAAAGTGTAAACTTAAAAGACCAAAAATATCCCTTAAAAACTAAGTGATATTTTTGTCCTTTATTTAAATATTATTTTTATGTCATTTTTGTACCAAAAGGTAAAAACGCCTCATAATAAATTGAGCCTTTAATTCTCTACTACACTTTACATGAAAATATAAAATATAATGTAACGTAAAAAATATTTTTTTTAAACTTGCAAAATATTTTTTTAGTCCCAACTAAATTTATCTAATATCCATTTGAAACTCTTTTAGTCATTTTCATTTTCATAGTCTTGTCCATTAGTCTTAATTGGATAACTACTTGATGTATCTGGTCTATTAAAAATATCGGATGCTTTTTGTATTCTCAATTAAATTCATAGAATCTTTGCTTTGAGAATATTTCAGATAAAAATACTATTAATGATATTTGATAGACATATTATTCTATAAACAAACTAAAATATAGTAGTAATATTTATTGGCTAGCGCTCCGTGTATTATAAGGAAGACAAAGCCTGTCATTATCTTCGTCAGTGATAATATAGCAAACTAACTTTACAATTTTGGGTTACCTTATGAGCCTAACAAATCACTTGCCGATATGGATGACATATCTAATAAGTTCTTGGATATGGTGGTGCCTTTGGACAATCATTGGCGTTACAACAAGTTAGAGGAAGCGTTTACGGCGATGAGAGTTTAATGATGTCTACTATAAAAATCAGAGAGCTTACGAGGCTAAACACTTTTTTCTTTGTGTTCAAATAAATATTTTCAGGTATGAGTTTTTTAGTTTTTACTCGAAGTATATAGTTTTTTGCCATCCTAAAGGTGTTTTGACTTTTTGAAATAAGCTTATAAATATATCCAGATCACCCTAAGATATCAAGAACTTATACTTCTTGCTTTAGTTTTTTGTCACTCAAAAATATTTTTTGATAATATTCATATAATTTTTTTAAAATTTTCATATTCATAGATATGGGTACACGCGCAACGCACGTACCCCGAGACTAGTAATTGAAAGGCGAGCAAGGGGAGGGGTTTGGACAAATTTCAAAATTAAGAAATTTGAATATTCTACGATGTAACTGTTATGAAACAATAAAAGAACAAGAACAATATTGCATAGAAAGAGAGAGGGGAAATTCTTATTGAATTTTGGTATGATTTACAATGAACTAAGACCCCTCTATTTATAGGGAGAAAATGACTTAGCCACAAAGTAGAACTCTCTAAAAGATAGACATTCACTTCTATTTATAACACTTCCCCTTGAATGTCTATTCAACAAATAATGTGCCTCGTTAAAACCTTAACTAAAATAAAACTCAATGGGAAAACAATTCTAGAAAAGGGAAAAGAATACACATGTTTAGAAATGCGCCTTTTTGGTTGCCTCGTTAAAAACCTTGTAAGGAAAATCCAGTGGGACAAAACCTTGTAAGGAAAAAAGAGTGCAACGCGCATTAACTCCCCCTGATGAGAGCATCAATTCACATCCTTGAGATTTCGCATCCCGATCTTGTACACTAGCTTCTTGAAGGTTGACGTTGGTAGAGATTTTGTGAACAAATCAGCCATATTATCACTTGAACGAATCTGTTGCACATTGATATCACCATTCTTTTGAAGATCATGTGTGAAAAATAACTTTGGTGAAATATGTTTTGTCCTATCTCCTTTTATGAATCCTCCCTTCAATTGTGCTATGCATGCTGCATTGTCTTCATACAAAATCGTGGGTAGTTTGTCACACTTCAAACCACATTTGTCTCGAATAAGATGTATTATAGACCTCAACCACACACATTCTCGACTTGCTTCATGAATAGGAATTATCTCTGCATAATTAGATGAAGTAGCCACGATCGATTGCTTAGTCGATCGCCAAGATATGGCAGTGCCTCCACAGGTAAACACATAACCTGTTTGAGATCGGGCCTTGTGTGGATCAGATAAATACCCAGCATCGGCATAACCAACAAGATCGGGACTGCAATTATTGCCATAAAATAAGCCCATATCAGTAGTTCCTTTTAGATACCGCAATACGTGTTTGATTCCATTCCAATGTCTCCTTGTAGGAGCAGAGCTATATCTTGCTAAGACATTGACTGAAAAAGTTATGTCAGGCCTTGTAGTGTTGGCAAGATACATTAGTGCACCAATTGCATTAAGATATGGTACTTCAGGACCAAGTAGCTCTTCATTCTCTTCTCGAGGTCAGAATGGATCCTTAATCACATCAAGTGATCGAACAACCATCGGAGTACTTAATAGATGTGCTCCATCCATGTAAAATTGTTTCAGTACCTTTTCTATGTAGGTAGATTGATGCACAAAAATCTCGTTTTCCAAATGTTCAATTTGCAAACCAAGACATAATTTTGTCTTTCCGAGATCTTTCATCTCGAATTCTTTCTTTAAATAATCAATTATCTTTTGGAGTTCTATAGGAGTTCCAATAATGTTTATGTCATCAACATATGCGGCAAGTACAACAAATTCCGATGTTGTTTTCTTTATAAAAACACATGGACAAATGGCATCATTTATATAACCTTCCTTTAATAAGTACTCACTAAGACGATTATACCACATACGTCCTGATTGCTTTAGACCATACAAAGATCTTTGCAATTTGATTGAAAATATTTCCTGGGACTTTGAATTATGTGCGTTAGGCATTTTAAATCCCTCAGAAATTTTCATGTATATCTCATTATCAAGTGAGCCATAAAGGTAGGCGGTAACCACATCCATTAAATGCATGTCAAAATTTTCCTGGACAGCAAAACTAATGAGATAACGGAACATTATAGCATCCATAACGGGTGAATATGTCTCTTCATAATCGACACCAGGCCTTTGTGAAAATCCTTGTGCAACAAGGCGTGCCTTATATCTTTGTAACTCATTTTTCTCATTCCTCTTACGTACAAAGACCCATCTATAGCCAACATCCTTAACACTATTAGGTGTTTGGACTACAGGCCCAAAAACTTCACGTTTCTCAAGTGAATTCAACTCTGATTGGATTGTTTCTTGCCATTTTGGCCAATCATGTCTTTGTCGACATTCTCCAACAGATTGAGGTTCAAGATCCTCATTATCTTGCATAATGCTAGATGCAACATTATATGCAAAGACATAATCTACCACTATATCCAATCGATTCAAATTTGTCTCAATATCGATTGGATTTATTAGTAGTTCCTTATTTTCTTGAGTCTCAGGCTCATTGGTTTCCTCATGAATCTCAGAATTTATTAAATCGTGGATTTCTTCATGAGACTCTTTCGTAGTGTCATTTTGATAATTTATTTTCCTTTTTCTAGGATTTCGATCCTTAGAACCCAATGGTCTGCCACGTTTTAGGCGTGCTTTTGACTCATTAGCTATGACACTAGAAGATTGTCCAATAGGTACATCAATACGGATTGAAACATTCTCAGCAGGGATATGTGATTTTGTTATCCTTTTCAAGTCCGTAAATGCGTCTGACATTTGATTTGCTATTCTTTGCAAATGAATAATCTTTTGCACCTCTTTTTCACAAATAGAGGTACGTGGATCAAGATGAGACAATGATGGATTTTTCCACAAAATTTCCCGTTTGGTTTCACCATTTTCTCCCCCCTAATTTTGGGAAAGTTGTCTCATCGAATCGACAATCTGCAAATCGGGCAGTAAATAAATCCCCCGTTAATGTTTCAAGATAGCGAATAATGGAGGGAGATTTAAACCCAACATATATTCCTAACCTTCTTTGGGGACCCATTTTGGTGCGATATGACGGTGCTACATGCACATATACTGCACATCCAAAAGTTCTTAAATGGGATATATTAGGTTCATGACCCAAAACTAATTGCAACGGGAAATATTTATGATAATTTATCGGTCTGAGACGAACTAGCATTGCTGCATGTAAAATGGTGTGACCCCAAACAGAAGTGGGCAGCCTCGTTTTCATGAGTAACGGTCTTGCTATCAATTGCAGAAGTTTATTTAAAGACTTTGCAAGGCCATTTTGAGTGTGAACATCAGCTACAGGATGTTCCACTTTTATCCCAATTGATAAACAATAATCATTAAATGCTTGGGATGAAAACTCAGCAGCATTATCAAGTCTAATAGACTTAATTGGATTATCGGGGAATTGCGCCCGTAATCGAATTATTTGTGCCATTAATTTTGCAAACGCGAGGTTGCGAGATGACAATAGGCACACATGAGACCATCTAGAGGATGCATCTATTAAGACCATAAAATATCTAAACAACCCACTAATAGGTCCACAAATGTCCCCTAGTATACGTTCTAAAAACGCAGGGGACTCAATCCCAACCTTTGTTGGTGATGGTCTTATAATTAACTTGCCTTGATAACAAGAAGTGCAAGAAAATTCATTATTTAAAAGAATCTTTAAATTCTTTAATGGATGCCCATTTGAGTTTTCTATAATTCGTCTCATCATAATTGATCCAGGGTGTCCCAATCGATCATGCCAAAGTACAAAAGTATTGGAATCAGTAACCTTATGGTTTACAATAGAATGTGCTTCAATTGCACTAATTCTTGTCCAATACATGCCACAAGATAAAGATGGGAACTTCTCAATAACCCTCTTTTGTCCAGAGACAATCTTGGTAATGATGAGATATTCAAGATTATTCTCATCTATTGTCTCAACATGATATCCATTTCGGCGGATATCTTTAAAACTCAACAAGTTCCTTTTGGACTTGGAGGAGAACATTGCATTCTCTATGATAAGTATTGTTCCCTTAGGCAGAGTTATAGTAGCTCTTCCAGAGACTTCAATTAATTTACTACTACCAGAAATTGTAGTAACATTTGTCTTACACATACTTAAATGAGAGAAATATTTCTTCTCTTTGGATATTGTATGTGTCATACATGAATCAACTAAACAAATATTTTTATAATTGAACTTTGATACAAGTTTGCTTTGTGAGATATCCATATTTGCTTCCCATTATTTGACATACAAAAGAAATATACGAATAAATATTAGTATTTTCAGAGAAAAAGAAAAGAAATTGTACTATTATCATAAACAAAGGACAAAAACACTACCATAGTGCTTTTAAACATATTTAAAATATCCACACAGTAATTTTGAAAATAATTCTTCTAAAGTACCATGTACCTATATGAATTTAAAGAAAAATAGAAGTGGGAACACGGTATACCATTCAGTTTATATCACTGTTAACAACGTGAATACTTACATATTCTTACATAAACAATAAATATATGTTTTCGTTATATTAATGTTCTTGAAATCATACGTTCCACTTGCTTATTTCATTTTAGTTTTAGTAGGATACTTAATATTCTATTTCAAATCAAATTACTTATGATTTAGGCCATTCCAATATAAGAAGCGATAAGAATGATAGTCGTACCTTTATTGAAACATTGTCTAAAACGAATACTAGAGCTATATTTAATCAAAACGAACTAAAACTATTCCATAAAATAAATAATACTAATTGATACTAATGACTACTACTCATGTAAAAAATTATAATTACATGATGTTTATTCACTAGCTACTACGAATAGGCCAAATTTTTTTTTTATAATAATCAAACTACTCAATCATCTTTAGCCACGGATCCACCACCGATCAAGTAGTCTATTTTTCCATCAGGGTGCTCAAAGAAGTCTGCCACATCTAAGTGGGTGATGTCAAATTCATTGCCATAGACAAGATTAGCTTCAGGGCCTTTATTCTTTAGAGATGCTTGATAAAGCTCAACCAAATGTCTTGGTACACGATAAATTTTTGCCCAATGGACTTTTCCACCGCACCGATAACATTCAGTTTCTGAACCATTTGCCTTTGGCTTCTCATATTTTCCTTTCCACTTTTGGTGGTTATTTTTCTTTGGGGGGTGATTAACACCAGAAAAATTTCTTCTTTGTCCACGACCACGGCCACGGCCCCGACCACGACCATTAATAGGGCCACGACCTTTCTCACGTTTGGCATAATGGGAATACACTTCGTTCACTTCAGCCAATGGTGTAGACCCAGTGGGTCGATTTTCGTGATTTCTCATGAGCAAGTCATTATTTCGCTCAGCCACAAGGAGAAGAGAAATCAACTCTGAGTACTTCTTGAAACCTTTCTCTCGGTATTGCTGTTGCAAGACCATATTGGAAGCATGAAACGTTGTAAACGTTTTTTCAAGCATATCATAATCAGTGATAGTATCTCCACAGAGTTTCAATTTAGAAGTAATTCTGAACATTGCAGAATTATATTCAGAAACAGACTTAAAGTCTTGGAGCCTCAGATGAGCCCAATCATATCGTGCTTGTGGAAGAGTGACCAACTTTAAGTTGTCATATCTTTCTTTTAAGCCATTCCACAAAACAAGTGAATCTTTGACTGTGAGATATTCTATTTTCAATCCTTCATCAAGGTGATGCCGCAAGAAAATCAAGGCCTTAGCACAGTCTTGGGTAAATGCTTTATTTTTATCTTTAATTGTGTCTCCAAGACCTATTGCATCTAAATGGATTTCAGCATCCAACACCCATGTCATATAGTTCTTGCCCGAAATTTCAAGGGCAACGAACTTTCTTTTCATAATGTCAGTCATAATTAAAAGAAAAGGAGAGGAGAAAAGTTATACCTTAATCTTCTCAAAGAGCGTTTTGAGACGGTAGAGTCTCGTGTTGATAATGTGTTGATG
Source organism: Nicotiana knightiana (assembly GCA_005239525.1). Classification (NCBI taxonomy): domain Eukaryota; kingdom Viridiplantae; phylum Streptophyta; class Magnoliopsida; order Solanales; family Solanaceae; genus Nicotiana; species Nicotiana knightiana. Next base: position 42,659 of record ML413553.1, read on the forward strand.
CGAGGCTAGAATTCATGATTTAATGTGTTATATGCCTTACATTTTATGTGCGTTAATGATAAAAATACACTTTGTATGTGCATAATGGAGTTTATTTCATGTGTAGGTGAATTGGAGATGGAAGCCGAGCTAAATGGATGCAAATACGTCAAAAATACGCTTAAGAGTCGAAAAGGAAACACCCGAGCGTTAGCCGGGCGTTTGGCCCCTAAAGCCAGGTTGTCCCTGGCCTTAGTGGGGCGTTTGGCCCCTAAAGCCAGGCTGAACCTGGCGTTAGTGGGGCGTTTGGCCCCTAACGCCAGGCCTGCCCTGGCTTTAAGGGGGCATTTGAGCCCAAACACCTGGGTCCCGAGGTCCGGTCAATTTCGAGTTTTGAAGAGTTTAAGTGTTTCCCGGTTTGAATATAAGTCTCCTACACGTTTAGGGTTTGTCCTAAACATATAAATAGACCCTAAAACACAACTTGAAGGAGGATTCCAGAGGAGGAAGCCATTGAAGTGAAGAAAAACCTGTGGATTACTACTCAGTGAAGCAAACATTGATTTTTATCGCTTTTATCTATTATTTTGTAGTTCAATTATGCAAGTTATTTTAGAATTGATTCTTACGAATATGAGTAGCTAACTTTCTTAATCTAGGGTTTTGGTGGAACCCGTTGGGGGATAAACTTATTGTGATATTAATATAGTTTTAATTGGTTGATTAATCTCTATTTGTTCAACTACGTTCTTGTTGTAGTTGATTGAAAGGGCCCTCAATTAGTTGTTCCTATTTATTATGTATCTACTTGAGAGAGTGTGCATATTTAGGTAGTTGTTTGAACAACATCACTCCCAGAGTATAAACAAAAGTCATAACCGAGGTTTAGAGGTTGGATTAGAGATAACGATACCTCGGGTGCAATCTAAAGGGAACTGTAATGCAATCTAGCTAGCGTAACTTGAGAGAGTGCGTCTAGTAAATTATCATAATTACTTGAGAGAGATTTATGGTAGATAGAGTGTTCATGATTGATAGAGACAACTAATCAAACTATAAGAAGTATCCGAGAAGGAAGTTCACCGACGGGGGAAACCATAACCTTAGACCTTTATCATAATTGTTTACAACACATTGTTAGTAATTGTTAGTTATTATTATTGTCAGTAGAATAGTAAAACATCACCAATTTATATTAAAAAAGTCTTGAGAGAATTGATTGAGTAAAAGTTGCGTATTCTAAAGACTTAATTGATACGTAAATTCCCTGTGAGATTGACTCTGGGCATAATACCCCGGATTATATTTGCAACGCTCACTTAGTCTTTTATAAGACATGGTTGAGCGTGATCACGTGTTATGAAACAATAAAAGAACAAGAACTATATTGCAGAGAAATAGAGAGAGGAAATTCTTATTGAATTTTGGGATGATTTACAATGAGCTAAGATCCCTCTATTTATAGGGGAAAAATGACTTAGCCACAAAGTAGAACTCTCTAAAAGATTTACATTCACTCTAAATAGAGTTCTATTTATAACAGTAAGTATTTTTTTGTTTAATCATATGGTAGTTTAAATTCACTAATCTGAGTAATTTAAATTTGTCCTACGTAAAGAATATTAAAGAGAAGTACTTTCTAGCGAAAATTTATTTATTCTTGAATCCGAACCAGAGAGCACAACCGTATTTCTAATTTCAAGTTTTCAACAACTCGTTTTCTCTATATTTATCTATACCTATATTCTATATTATATTATTATAAAAGTATGAATACAATGTCGGTTTACCAAAATATCCTTAGAATATTAATTGAAAGATAATACCATGTAATCAGAGGCGGACCTGCATTGTAAGTTGAGGGGTCACGGGACCCCGTTAGCCTCGGCAAAAACTCTATATATGTATTTTACATATGTTTGTACATACAGTCGGGACCCCTTAAATATTTTCCTTGTGCCCCCAGACACAAAAAGGCAGACGAAAGGAATGGTTATTGGGGCATGCTTTGGTTTCCTCCTTTTCTTGTAGGACGTGGGTTCGAGACTACCTTCAGCCTTTTCACCTTCCTGTGGCTTTATTTATTACTTTTATATTTTATTGAATTCAAATGTAGTTTAGTGTCCATGCATAATAGTCAAGTTAATTAATTTTATTCTTTTTCAAATTCCTCCATTAAAATTAAAAGCTTCAAATTATAAATTATCGCTCCACAAATAGAAAAATACAGACCATTCTGCCACAACCTTCTTTAACAATCACTTTGACAAGGTAGCAGATATTCATCAACTCCTACTCGGCAATGGAAACTAAGAGTTTGAGACTCTTTTTTAGTTCTTTGATTATTACTATGCCTTTAATCTTGATTTCTTTCGTAAGTTTTTGTTAGTTTTTGAAGTTTGAACACCCTTTTGATCACTAACCCCTTTTTTATTTGAGAAAAAAAATCAAAAATTTAAAGCTTGAAACATGTTTAAATCTAACACTTTTACTTCCCGTAGCACCCATTTTGCGAAAAAAATCTCTCCATTTCGGTGCTTTCTCTTTTTTTTTTTAGAACTTTTTATTTATATTTGTATGATTAGTCATTATACTTGTTAAGATTTCAAAAAGCTGCACATCAAATTTTATTGGTAGTAATTAGTATACAATGATGCACTCGTTGTACTAAAATCCTGGATCCGCCTCTGCATGTAATGTAAAACTGATATTTTAAATTTTGCTTAATACTACGATTTTAAATATTAATCAAATTCCAGTTTCTCAGCTATTTGAGATACTACATGTCCTACTAATTATTGAATTACTATACTCTTATATCGACTTGTGCACCCTTTAACCAAAAATATTTGAATTTTTTTTCAAAAATCCACATGAATAAAACATAACTTACAATATGATGCAGCGTTTTACAAGATGAGGGAAATAAAAAAGAATCTTTTTCTTCTAAGGATTAAAACATGACATGCATTATGATGCTCTGGAATTTTTATTTCTAACTTAATTTTTCCTCTAAAATTAAGTTGATTCTTTAATAAGCTTAATTATATTCTTATACAAAATATTATAATTATTATTGAAATTAAAACTTTTTAGTATTACTGGAGATAAAGCGTGTCTAGGATTTAAACTTTGTAGGTCCGACCTAGCTTTAAGTTTCTTAATTCGAAACGTAATATATTTTTAATTATGTATCCAAATCTACTATTTGTGTCAAATTTTTGAGTAATGCGTTTCTTTTGTGCGCTAGCAAATGTTTAGGAATAAAAGGAAGAATTGGAACTAACAAATAAAACTAACAAGAATTGGAACTCTCACTATCTTTGGTGCTTTAATTTTTACTTATAAATTTTAGTATAACTTAAAAAATATATTTAGTTAAAACGGTTAAAACTAACAAGATCTGAAACTCGCACTACCTATATGCTTTGATTTTAACTTATAAGTTAAATAAATATTTTTTACTAATATATTGTGTTAAAGGTTTATTGTTTCTTATATATAAATTTTTTAATCCTTGACATAAAGACCAGTAAAATTAAAAGAATAAATTATAAATTGACTTTTTCTGCCTACTGCAAGCTTCCTCTATGTGAGAAACATAAAAAATTGGTTTACTTAATTACAATCCAATTTTCAGATATGTTATCTTAAATAATTATACATATATTTTTTTAAAACTTATAAATTTTAGAATTAAGTTAATTACAAGATATATTTAATATCCAAGAAAACTTTTTTTGTCATGTAAAATTATGATTATCTTTAGACATAACATGAAGCATCTCATGGTGCAGAAGAAAACTCAAAGCCTAGTTTTTTTTTTTGCATAACAACTAATTTCGTAGAGTCAAGCCTATAATCAAGACATTTCAATTCGTATAGAGCATCATGAATTCGAATTTATGATTTTTCTTTTTTCCAATTAAAGCGGAGATTTGAAGCGACTGTTAAATTGCCTCCGTGCGACTTACCACTAATGTTTGCATTAGGATAGACTATCTATATCGTATTCATTTGGTGGGGTCCTTCCCCAGACTCGCTGTGAACACAAAATGCGTTGTGCACTGATTTGCTCTTTTTTAATGTGGAAAAATAGATTGCTGAATTACAATGGTGATATATTCATATTGGACAATCAAATCTTGGTACATGAGCATGTCAAGGTGTGACCTGATTCAAACACTATATCAGTGATTTCGAAATAAAATATTAAAATAGTGATGGAAAAGTTAGTATAGTAGATAAAATGCAATATCAAAGTTTATAATTTTAGTAGTTTAACGAATTTGATTTTCTAAAAGTTATGAACAAGTGTAGGATGCAATGAGATAAGAGTTTCCTTGAGAAAATTCGACAGTCGGAGATCTAAGTGGGGGCAAGTGCACAAATAGCCGTTCTCGTTATTCAGAGATTAGCCAACACTTATTTTTTCCTGAAATTTTAAACTAAAAATCTTAACTTCAGGACAATGCCGGACACCTTTGTCCCAAAAATTTGAACTGAAAAACTGAAGTTCAGAACGCACTGGCTAATTCTTAAATAGCAGCCCTTTAGAGTGGCTACCTAGTGTCGTTTCTACGCTCCGATCCATCCATCAAGTGCACCTAAGCACATGAACTTAACCAGACTTGATAAGATAATTTCCAACCATAAAATGGGTTGATCTCTCACAGCAAGAAAACACAAACTGGTCATCTCACCAGCAACTGACTTGAATAAATACATTATTTTTTATGGCAAACTTGTGTAGCACTTGACTTAAAAGCCATCTAGTTTTGCCTAAAAAGAGTATTGAATTTGAGCACAAATACAAACACAGGCAAGGACTAAATGTACCAGTAATATAAAAAGTGCATGTAACTCATAGAAACAGAGGTCACTTAGCACAACGACAACCATTCCTCGCACAGCAGCAGACACTCCTCTTTAGAGTTAGTGCAGCGGCAGCTTCCTCAAGCATCTGCACACAACAAAAGCGCAAGAGTTATGATAAGCTTGCCGAGGAGCACTTACTTGATACTATAATGGGAAAAAGAGGGAGCTAAAGATGTAAAATTTCACCATTTATGGGAACGTGTACTCATTGAAGAGAATCCAGAATGAGCATTTGGAATGGATATGGAGAGCTGTGTGGTGGAGAAATTATTTTTGCCGGATTCCTCATCAAGACTGGACCATGACTCTTTGGATGTAGGCCACTCGTCAAAGAACGAGCGCATTGGATGCGGCTCCTGCTTTACTGTATTCGACGTCAAAAAAGCATATTCATAAAAATATTTGGAAAAGGAAGGGATATTCAATAGCGTTAAAGGCTTTTTCGTTAGCAAAATTACCAGGTGAACCTATGTCATTGTCAAAGAAGCAATGTTGGGGTTGCTGTTTTGAAATTGTCGCATCAATCACAGGCTCAAATGGATGAGGTGAGCTACCCAGCAGCTGGGAATCATTTTTCGGAATCACTGTGGGCTTTGACGGAACTTGTGATGGCATTAGACGCCACATGTTGTCTGTGTTAGAACCCATCCCTAGACTTCTCACACTAGCAGAAACTTCTGACGAGCCATCAGCATCAGGAGCCATTCCATGGAGATACCTGTGTAGCATTTCATGAAACTGGATTTTATACCATTTACTCCAAAGGCAAGACCAACATTACCACTATTTAGACATATTCACTGGAGCGGTAATAAGAAAATACACGTGGCACTTTGAATGGTACCCAACCCTCTACCACTAAATATGAAGAGCAAACATTGTCTTAAGAACGGGCCTGAAAAGAATAAGATATAGTTATCCTCAGATTAATGAGATCTATTGACAACCAATAAATTTTGTTTTATTTCTTCCTTCTCTTTTAGATAAAAAAGAATGAAAACTGACAATTTCATGCTTGTATTAAGTAGGAGATGCATTGTAAGCAGGGGAACATTGTCATCCTTTGCCCTCTTGGATAAAATCTTGTTCTCCTTGTAAGAACCTGACAAATATAAAAGGATTCTAACTGTGCCAAATTTATGAGCTAAAATTGTTGGAAGAAGATGATGAGATAATTTCATGATTAGTGATAGCCCCCTTAAGCTATGTTGCTCGGACTCCACGAAATATCGCCGTTTGCATGTCGGATCCTCCAAACAAGAGTATTTTTGGAGGATCCGACAAAGGTGTGACAGGATTTTAGAAAGTCCGTGCAACATAGCCCTTAAGTACTCATGATAATCACTAGTATTTCCAATTTCATACGTAAGATAATTTGGACCTCAAATTATTTTACGAAGGGAAGATGGTAATATGCATGAGAGAGAAGAATATGTCAGCTACTTGACAGTTTAAAGTTTGAGATAACTGGGAAGCAAAGAAGTATCGACAGTCACCCGTGTCCTATTTAGCACCTTTCAAATGTAAAAGATTTGAGCCAGCAACTTTATCTTTCATCAGCAGTAGAAAACAGCAGAAAAATAGGAGCAGAAGACTTGTCACTAGAAATGATATTAAACATACATACAACCAAACACCAAGATTTCCTGCAAAGCTGTGTGAGAATTTAGATCAAAGTAACGGAACTGACATGCCAACCACTTGAGAACTCTTTTATAACATCGCATAATGAAGGTGCACGACAGTATAGGAGAAAAATGCATCTAAAGAGAACAGGAACCATAGAGGAAAAAATGGACGTACCTATACTCCTTATTATTTATCCCATATGAGACAGGCTCCATTTGAAGCTTTGTTGCCGTGCTACCATAACTCAGTCCATCTGAATTAGCAACGGAATATAATGGCATGTTGTGGAAGTTTCCACTACTATTACTTTGGAAACTTCCATTTCTATTGCTGCTCCCAGTAGTCATGTGTGATATCGTAGTCGACAAGGACTGGGGAGTAGATTGAGATTCCACAGGCTTTCTTGAACGGTTACGGCCTCGATGCATGTGCCGCTCACAATATTTGGAGTCAGGATGTGCATCTTTGGAGCACCTCCACTTCTTTCCATCTGTTCTTCTACATCTTCCTGGCTCAGGGTCAAACTTCTTCCCGTAATAAGAGCAGTAACTCACTGCACATGTGAAATACAATGAGCTACATATTTGCCTAACAAGCCCCTTAACCACCAAATGAAAAAGAAAGACCTTTCTCTAGTAAAAAAAAAGAATACTTTACTAGATTTGAACGACTACACTGCAGTAAAAACTCCATGAGACTGGCATGTATGGTAATAGAGATTGACATTTAGGCACAATCTCAATAGGAGTCCATGAGAGAGACATCGATATTTAATACAGCACTTTGAAATATGTGTAAAACCAAAAAGCAAACACTGGATAAGCCTCTGGAAAGGCAAAAAACATGCCAACCTTAGTGGTATTGCCAAAAGGAAGCACAAAGATATAGCCCATTAGATGCTAATATGGCTGGATCTATGTTTAAGCAAGCCCTTCGGCCATAAAATATTAACTATTTATATAAATGGTTGAATTTAATATAATGGTGAAGGCTATTATCCATCTGGGTACTAAAATCGCGTGTTCAAGTCACAAAATCCAGGGCATTATTTATCTTTTCATTTAAAATGAGACAATGCAATTTGCCGATTTTTCAAAAAGAGAGCACGTGTTCATGGAATACTCTGCTGTTTTTTGAATTTGATGTATTATATAAATTAGCTAATTTTTTATCATTTAATTGGAAGGGCAGCCTTGGAGCAACGGTAAAGTTGTCTCCATGTAACTTATATAAGCCAATGATGCTTGCATCAGGGTAGCCTGTAGACTGCCTACATCACACCCCTTAGGGTGCAGCCTTACCCTGGATACTACGTGAATGCGGGATGCTACGTGCAATGGGTTGTCCCCTTTTATCATTTAATTGTTATTTTCAATTTCTAGGTTATTTCTATAAATTGTAAAAATATTTATGTACGTTTTTTTAACAAAAATAAGAAGTTGAAAATCTGAAGAAAAACATGAAAAGTAAAATAGTTTAGAAGGCGGAAGAGTAGTTCCTTCTATGCTCATTGTGTGCTTGCGTCATGAAAATTAAATTTGTGCAAAGATTATAATTAAATTTATGAATAGTTCAAACGATAAATAAATTACCATTTATATATTAATTATTTACTCCACATGTGTGAGCTTTGCTCACATTGCCGGTCTCACGCCCGGATAAAGGAGGAGGGGTAGGCTGGCAGCCAGTGTAAAACTTGCCAATTTACGATCAATCCTCATATTAATTATTATATGTGTGTGTGTGAGAGAGAGATTGAGAAAAGTTGAGGCTCAACAAACCTGGCAAGCTATGATGCTGGTAGCTCTCATGTATTGTTAATAGTTAATTTTCTCATTTGCTATTTCATTCTCTTCTCCCATCATCTCCTCTCATCCTCTTACACTCTATCACAATGGCTTCCACATTATCCACAACTACCCTTCTGTATTCGTCTCACACTTCTCCCTCCACCACTAACTCCACACACGCCTCAAACCCCTTCATACTCCCAAACTCCCTCGGCGTTGAGCCACTCCACTCCACCTCTCGCTGCCGCCAAAGCACCTGTGAGACTCCGCTATGGAGTACTCATCATAGCATTTTGAGGGTGCTAAAATTCTAGTTAAACTCAACGACCCTTTAATTTTTTTCCATCTGACTTGTTCACATTGTGTTGATTTGAGTTGAAATTTAGCCGAAGTTTCAATCTTGAATACTTTGTGGCAAACCCATCGTGTTAATTTGAGCTAAAATATAGTCAAAGTTTCAATCTGGAAGACTTTTTTGGCTATTTTTCTCATCTGGGGTTTTCAAGAACTCAACAATGGCATCATCTATTAGCTGGCGGGCTAAAAATACTCATAGGGGTACACTAGTGTTAATGAAAATGAAAATCCCCAACAACCAGTCTATGGTTGAACTTGAAGGTAGCAAGGGGTGTTAATTGGGGACAGGTGGCAGGGGGGTTTTAATTAGGCACCCCAACATTAAAATGGATTAAATATGGTAATAATATATAAATTAACACAAAACCAAGTCCGTTAGTTGAAAACGGCAATATTAGGCCCAATTTGGTAACGATGGGAATAGCTTTGAGGCCATGTTTTGACAGATGGCAAAGTTAAACCATTTCGTTTAGTTTAGGGGCATTTTTTACCCTTTACCCGGCGGAATAAGAAATAATTTTCAAAAACTGAATGGATACTATACTTTCAACCTTGAAGGGTAGAGGGGCGGACCCATTATCCACCGAGTTTCGAAGGCTGCGGTTGATTCAAAGGATCGGCCCCTGACGGATTTCTCGGTTATCAAAAATATATATATATATATATACTTTCAACCAAGATTTTAGAATCAAACAGAGTCTTGACTATTCATGATTCTACTTCCTTAACAACAAGCAAAGGTCCTTTTTTTCTTTTTCCTAAAGTCTCAGCCAACTCGAGAGCACCTCTACTATTCTAAAGCATTCCTGCTATCCCCACTAACTAACACAAGTTCCGAATAACTCAGCCCACCAAGGCTTAGGCAAGTAAAGATCTTTTCTTACCCAATATATAAAAAGGAAAAAAGAAGTGTTGAGGAGCAATGTTCCTAGATCTGTATGCTCCCATTTGCACCATCACAGTATGATAATCTCCCAATTCAAAAATGCAAACACTATATTATGCTCTCAACTACAATAAGCTAACCAAATTAACTATAAATAACTACAACAACTACTCCTCAATCCCAACAAGTGCAACAAGTTGAGGTCGGTTAACTCACTGACCAATTAACTACAACAAACCAAAATAAACTTATAAACTAAAGAAAGAGTACAAAGAGAGGAACATACAACTAGGATGATTAAAGAACCTGGCAGAGATAGCATCAAAACTCCTTCTAATTGGAACTACAAGGTCCGGTGGGACGGGCAGCCCGGCCACTAAGTACTTATATATCATTGCTTGATGCTCCAATTCCTGCCACTGCACCGCCGTAAATGGTGGCCGGAATCCATAGTCATATCCCACCTCCACACCACCTCCCCCCACCCCTACCCCCAATGATGTTGATGTCCCACTCATTTTACACCCTTTTTCCCTTCACAAAAAGCTGCACACAAAAATGAACACATTATAAGTTAATATACAAATAAATTTATATTTATATGCTAAAATTAAAAAAGATAGAAAAGAACAATCTTTTGTGTAACTGTGTTTTTTATGTAACTGTCTGTTTTTGGTGTAACTGAGTGTGTGGTGTGTAGTGTAGAGAGCAGAGGTTGATGGGTTTACCTAAAAGATCAAGTCTTTTTTGTGTAGCTATGTGTTTTTGGTGTAACTGAGTGGTGTAAAGAGCAGAGGTTGATGGGGTTACCAAAAAGATCAGTCTTTTTTGTGTAACTCTGTGTGTGTGTGTGTGTGTTGGTAGAGAACAGAGGTAGTTGGGGTTACCTAAAAGGGGGACAGATCTAGGGTTTGGATAAACCTGCAAGAAGAACAGAGAAAAGTTATTGAGGAAAGAAAATGAAGAAGACTGATAGTGTACTTTGTTAGGGGGGGAAGGGGTGGGGGGGTTGATTATATGGTAGTTAGAACTAGTCAAATGGAGATTTTGAGGTTGACATTGTGTTTTAGCAGAGAAAAACAGAAGTGGAGGGGGATTTTGGGGAAGTTAATGAAGTTTTTTGAGTTTAAGGAGTGTTGAGGTTAGGGGAAGCATTGGGACATGGGAATAAAGGATGTGTGGGGTTGGAGGTTGGAAGGGTGAGGGGGGACCTTGGGGTATGGGGGTCATATCTTGTTGTGGTCCAACTGATGTAACAGGTCGTGTTCTCTTTCAAATGTTCATATAATTATACTTTATTTGGAAAAAGGCATAAACTTTTCCTATTGTCTCATAAATGGTGTACTTATAGCCTCCGTTATCTATCGGTCCAAAAAATACATATTCCATCCATCTACTAATTCAAAAATACATATTACATTAATTTTATTAATTAAAATACTCCTACATTTAACGACAGACCAATTAGACCTTCAAATTAATGTATTGGCCTGGGCCACGTGACACTTTTATCCAAAAACAAATCTGAGTAAAACTAAAAAAGCTAGCATCAATTGTTTCAATATTTTCGTTATCTGATGGGGTCAAATTCGGGCTCAACAGCCTGAACACCATTGACGACCACATGAGGAACTGAAGGGGAAGAAAGTGCCCGATCACCCTTTTTTTGAATTACTTCATGAGAATTAGGTTGGCGATTGACTTCATTATGATCATGAAAAGCTCGAGGAGCATCAGTACCAACCATGTGAGCTGGGGAATTGGCTTGGGCATTTTGTCGAACACCTGGTGATCCCAAATCTGCAGAATTATCTTTTTGAATTGTTGTGGAGATTGAGCCAATGAAGTTTGGGTTTGATGAGTTGAAAACGATCTCCTGAACAACAGGAATCGTTTGGCATTGGTCTTGGGCCAATTGGTTCACCAGAACTCCATGCGCAACCATTTGTGGACGGTGAAATCCTCCAAATTTTAGTGGGGAGATTGATATGGACCTGAAGAAGAATTCCCGATGTTTGGAATGGCTCGATTTGACCCAGAAACGAGCGAGGAAATATTTTGAACTCCCATGCGATGTTGCGCTATAGTGATCCCAACACCATTTTACAAATCTGTAATAGTTGGGGAATTGTCTTAGGAAATGATTTGATGAGGTTGGTGCGCAATTGGAAGGCGCATCTTTTGGCGGTGGTCAGGGTGACTTTTCACCGGCGGACGACGGAGCAGTGTGCATTAAAGTAAGACTGTGTTACTGTTCACAGTAGTCGCACTGTACGGAGATCTAACCACATAAAAAAAAGTGGGTCGGATCGTTAAATGGGCCAAAATTTACCCAAATGCAATTTCAGCCCCACTGAGCCATGTGGACAAATGAAAAGATGCCACATTATTTAATGAGAAGACCACATGAAGTGTTGTTAGTCGTAAGGGTAATTTTGACAATAAAATTAATGTCCTATATATTTTCATACGGATAGATGGAAGGGGGTTTTATATACCATTTAGCATACGATAGGGGTACTTTAAGCTATTTTTTCGTACTAATTGTCAGATTATCACAATTCTCCTTTTTTTTTCAAGATTTAGCATCTGATATGGCTAACTCACACAGACGATCTAACATCATCAATAAAAATTTGTACAATCGGCCTCTACTTGTTTGGTAGTGGTTGTGTTATTGTAGTAATCAAGTCAAATTGAGCGTGTCTTGATTACTTTATTATACTAGTCTCTCTGTACGTGCGTTGCACGTGTATTCCATATAAATTTCTTACTAAATGCTAAAACATAGTTATAAACTTTTAATATGCACGCATAGAAATTCTTCTGTATTTCAGCAGTAACATACTCTTCCATGGACTAAGGCCCAAAATATGAAAGAAACAAATGTTTCCACGAAATTGATTGAGTTATAAAGTAGAAAATTACATATACAAGAAGTTAACATCTCCCATATGAAAATTGATTGCTCCAATAGGTGATGCTGGAAGCAACATTTTTTGACCAACTTTATCTTCGTTGTATCTTTCAACCATAAAATTATCAATTGCAAATTGACATAGCTGTATTGTCATCAAGGTTGAATGCTCGTTTATGAAATATTGAAGCCTCATTTGTTCTTTTTCAACACATATATCATGCACAAAATCTTCAGTTTCTTTGTGTACACCTACAAGTAAAATGTATTAATACACTAATATGTGTTAGAGTTCAAATTTCATCATTGAAATAAAGAATTAAATTGCCAAATGAGTCCTTTTTTTTTAATCTATTGACTGAAAAAATTAGGCAATCATGTAAGAGAAATTAAAGAAGAAGATTCACATATTCCTGTACTATTCAAAATACTCAATTTTATATTTTTCAGTAAAATCTTTGAGCTTGATAGATCATCATGGAAAAAAATAATTTGAATTTTCATAATGAGTTCTCTTTTATCTACTGGCTGAAAATTAGGTAATCAATAGGTCATAATATATTATGTGCTACTCAAAATTACTTCAATTTTATATTTTTTAATAAAATCTTTGAGCTTGATATCTTATTCGGGTGACTATGTTCCTTCTTCACATTAGCCTTATCACCGCGAGGAGCTCTCCCCATTTAATTAAGTGAGCGTTAGATAAAGACAATAAGTTCAACAAAAAAATATTATACGATGTGAAAATAAACTAAAATGGGGAAAAAATAAAGAGGAACTGTAGTAGGAATTGATATATTTATCAAAATGATAGATTTTGTTATTGCTTTGTCGTTGTACTTTCCTAATATAGCTATGATATAATAAACTAATATTACCATCATTTGCAAGAAGTATGTTTCCTCTAAAATAATTTTATGAATGCAACAAACTAAAAGCAGAATGGGAAAACTCATAAGGATTGTTGGTCAATTTGTGCACATTCATCTTGTTCACATATAAGATATTGTCTGCAAGAGTAAGAAAGCATATAATAACATTGTCGCACCCCGCTTTTTTGCAAAAGCGGGTTTCGACGTGTGACAACTCTTTTAAGGAGGTGTTAAAAGAGAAGAGTCTCCACCTAACGATTTGAGGTGTGTTAGGGAACATATTTGCAAATAACTCTATTTTAACTAGTCTGTGTTCACAAAAGATCGGGTAAGGGCTCAAATTACCTCGAAGAGAAGGTGTTAGACACTCTTCGAGATCCCAACTGTGGGTCCCGTCCAAACCTTAAACTATGTGGATTATGTAATTAAGCTAGGTGATCAAATAAACAAAGAAAAATATTAAAGTCGAAGAGTCTTATCATAACATATAAGAATCAGTACAAATCCTTGATGATTACAGAGATACAACTATATTGATTTATGTAAAATGACTAAGTGTAATAACAAGTATATAGAGAAAAATGGGGAGGTCCTAAATTTTTAACCTAAAGGATCACTCCGTGCAACATAAATAATACTTCGCAACTCCCTTAAGGTAAGAATTTCTCATATTATTTAGCGGGCACAGACTATCATCTCATGTTACCCAATTACTATGTCGAAGTTGTTACTTAAAGGCGTTCTAATTCAATTCTAAATCGCATCCTGAGCGTGCACTACCCGTCACATACTTATGGTCCATGGGGCTTTTGACCTACTACTTTGGTAGTTCTAGACTCTCCATAGGCTGCTAAAAAATGAGAAAACTAGGTGTGCATTCAAAACAAATAAGACTACCCATAATAAATACCAAAGGCTCAAATTCACTTCCTCATATATACACGAACGCACACTGTCAATTAGGCAGACAAGTATAGCTATACTAGCGATGTTCAGGTTATTTAAATGGAACACTATAGATAAGCAGGTTTGGTATGTTAAATCGTTCCAGATCTATAGGCATAATTTCTATGTGATTTTAACTACTCAGTAATCAGTGTAAATTCCTATAGGCAGAATTTCTAGATGACTGATTTTAGGTGTCCGCCGTTCCAAGTTAACTAGTTTGCAGGTTACATGTATTACAAACCCATAGACATGATTTCTAAGTTGTTTATGCAATGGGCATTGAAGGCGATTAGAAACTGGAATTACCAGCGTTTGATTCTATGGACGTGTTTCTAGGCGAATAACAGTAGGCGAGATTTCTAATAGTTGGTATTTGAGCTCACTTTTATCATACTTATTCCTATAGGCATGCTATCTAGGTGAAAGTGTAATAAAACAACGGGAGCAGTTGTTTAAGAGATTAGTGTCCTAACGTCATGATGTCTTGATCGTACACCAAAAATAAAATCAATTTGATCAATTAATTATCTGAAGTCCTATAGGCATGATAGCTTGGTAAGGAAAAATATGTACATCCAATAGGCATGTTGTCTAAACACATAGTAATAACAAGTATGGCGATTAATAGCAAGTTCAAGATAGTGTACAAGTATTAGACGAATTAAGTGAGGTGTGTGCAACTCCTAGAGAAATGATTTCTATTAGTGTACGAAATAATAAATAAGACATGTTGAACAAAATAGCAAATAGAACACATAGGCCCTATAGGTATATTTTCTATCCTTTATGCCAGAACAAAGCACATCCATTCCCCAATTTCACTATACCCAAATTATTCATTATTACAAGTTATAGGACCAAAATAGAATAATACAAACTCAAAGATGACAGAAATACAGATTGAAACAAGTACGAGCCTCCATCAAACAATACATGCCCATTATAAAATAACCTAATGAATTTCTGGGCCTTCAGCTGCCTCACCAACCAACAGACCCAAATCTCAGGCTCATAAGGACGATAAAATCATCCTAACTCCAGTGCCCAGGTCCAACAACACAGATGGCCTAACACCAGGCCCAACAAATACTTTACTTAGCCAATTGGATAAAAAACTTAACCATGCATATGACAGACTACTCGCAGGATTAATTTAAAAAACTTTTTCACACTTTCCTAAGCTGTAACTAACAACAGGTCTAGCCAAAGCACATAGACAAGATCATATGAAATACTGACAAGTTTACAAGGCAGGTTCATGCTTATATTTTCAGAAACAAAGCTAAAGGGACATATGATAGTGAACTATTCCCAAGAGTTTCAAAAGTAAAATGATTCAGAATTAGACTAATGAATAGACACATGAAAATCTAATAGAGTTAAATAGAGCATAGCCTTCACACAAATTTTTTAACATGAAGGCCTAGTGAAAACAACATAACATAACAGGTTCATGATCGAGCAATTACTTAGTTAAGGATGAGAAAACTTGAACATGCTGAGTATCAACAAATCTTATAGTAAATAGAAGACAAGCCAATTTTCAAATCAATAGGACAAACAAGCATCAAATCGTGTACTAGTTGGCTACATATAGGTGAAAACGCTGGTTATGAGATTTACTCTAAAGGTCTTAACTATTACTGGAGAACACAGGGCCGAGCAAGTTATGAAAAGCATAAAATAGAGTTAAAAATAGCATGGGAACATATCATAGCTAATAGTAGAACATCAGAAAGATAAAGAGTTAGGCATGAATATCTCAATAGGAATTAGAACACATTCTGGGCATGAGTCGGTTTTCAAAATAGTACTGAACAGGGCAGGAAACCAAACTTAGAATAAGAATCAGGTATAAGTAACCAACTATTCATAAACATAATGATTAGAAATCATTTAGGTTGGACATATATAATGAGCATGTATTAAGGCTAGCATATTAGGCTAAGTATTTAGATAGACTTTCCTGGGTTTGTACCGCAACTGGCATGAGGGTGACTAGAGATGTTTTAGGAGAGTCTCCCTCCCGGATGAGTCCAACGGACCCTTACTGATCTCATTCTTTATTAGTTTCTATCACGTTCACTCCATCACCTCTGTGATCCGAGAGATGGTTGTTGCGGACGTTCGATGCAACTTCCTTTGATTGTATAACCTTAGTGTCGATCAAAGTCTGGATCTTGTCTTTCAACGTGCGGTGTTCCTCAATTGTATGACCCTTCATGCCTGAATGATAAGAAAATGTTTTGTTAGGGTTGATCCATTGGGAAGGATTTTCCACAAAAACAACAAAAATAGGGGTGACGTAACCAGCGGTCTTTCAGTCTTTCATATAGTTGGGCTATGGGTTCAGTAATTGGGGTGTATTGTCTAGGAGCTCTGTGGTCAAAATTTAGACGTAGCTTTGGGTAGCTTTGTCGGGCAGGTGGAGGTGAATAGTAATATACATGTTGAGTGTTATAGGTATGGTAGGTGGTGGCAGGGTATTGGTATTTTTGGGGTGAGTATTGATACGTGGTTGGAGGTGTTTGGTATGTGAGGGGAGACTTAGGGCCATGGGATACCCTTACGACACCCACTTCTTTCTTCTTTGAAATACCTCATGATTGCAAAGCTTTATTCATGGCATGTAGCGCCTCGAAATTAGTTACCATTACACTCTTGATTCCTTCTTCAATTCTTTCCCCTAACTTGATGATTCTAAGAACTTGTGATTTTCGATGACCATCAACCTTTCATAATACTGTGGATCTTGAGCTTTAACAAAGAACTTGTTCATTTGTTCTTATTCAAGCGCTGGCCTTACCAGGCTTCTGACCTCCAAGGAGTAGAATACTCGCGGAAGGTTTCTGTCGATTTCTTCTTGAGGTTTTGGATATAGAAAATGTCTGGCGCGTTCTCTATGTTGAACCTGAATCTATCCATGAAATCTGATGCCATACTTATCCAACTTCTTCGGGTTTTGACTGTTATGCCAAGACAAAACGTCTCCTATAAGGCTTTGTATGAACAATTTCATGCGGATTTGTTCATTCTTACCCACTCCTACAAACTTGTCGCAAAATGTTCTTAGATGCACCTTGGATTACCAGTATCATTGAATATTTCAAACTTTGGAGGTTTGTAACCCTCTGGAAGTTCCACATCTAGCTGAATACATAGATCTTCGTAATTCAGTCCTTTGACACATTTCCCACCTTCAACACTCTAGACCCTCCATGTGAGTTTCTTGAGTTCCTCTGCCATGTTTCTAATGAGTATGTCCTTGTTAGCCGATCAGGTGTGTATAGGGCTTGTTGAGGGTTATGGGGTAAGGTTTCTACATATATCGGATTACTTTGATGAGTCCCTGGAACTTGGGTATATGGGTGATCGTTGGTCGAGTTTTGTGGGTCGGGAGTAGGTTGTGATGTGTTTTGGGGGTGTGATATGTAGTGGTTTGCGGGTATTGAGTTGGATGATAGTGATGTTGTTGAAGGGTTTGCACTGGTGATGGGTTAAGGTTCTGGGGAGGTGCAGGATTATGATACTGGTGTGGAGGATTTGGAGCCATGTGTAGTGGGCTATGGTTTTGTGTGTTCTATGGTGGTGTTTGGTTTTGGATAGTCGGGTTTTGCTGGTTGATGTCGAGAATATTGAGAGTAAGGGAAAGGTTTTCCAGATTTCAGAACTGCTCAAGCTCACCCGGTAGTTCCAGGATTTTTTGCTCCATGTGTAAGACCAACTCGTTCTGCCCCGGAGTACTTCTACCATATGAAGTTTTAACATTTTCCGCCACAACAACATTGTCTTTACAGATACCACTTAAATCGTCCAGTTTCCCTTTGCCCTTGTTTTTTCTTTTTGGGTCGATTGATGGAGGAGGAGGTGGAGGACCTATGGATCTAGTATGGTATGCTGACGATGTCAGTATGCACGAACCAACCTTTGGGAATGAGAATAATAAGAAAGAAAGTAAAAGCAAAACGTAACCAAGTCAGTAAGGTAAAATAAAAGAGTGTTTGCAATATTTAAACATGTTTCACAAAGTCATGTAATAGTTCGCATCCTAATTTGGGGACCTCATTGTGTCTGACGTAGGCCTAAGCCACACATAGACTTGGAGAAAATTGGTGCCCACATTTGCTTCATTTCATTAATGCGAAAGTGAGCCAAGATAGCCTTTTACTAAATCAATATTAATATAATAAAGTTACTAATGGCATTAGCCTTATTATATCGAAATATAATCTAAGCTAGAAAGCAGTAAAGAACATCATCTTCTAATCTACTTGGTCCCTGAAGGACCTTCTCCATGATTGGCTCTTTTGACCCCGTCAATCATGTTTTCCAGATCGCGCATACCCACCAATAAGTAAGCTTTTTCCAGCTTTCCTCCTTCATCGTCGTCCATGCCTTGACAATCGGAAAGTCTTTTTCTCATCTTACCTTCTAGCTCCAGCAGTCCTTGTTCCAGGTATTCCAATCTTTCTGTTGACTTAGTGGCAATCTCTTTCCATTCCCTTATTGCCTCCATATTCACCTTGTGTTGCTCCATATGTTTAGCTGCGGACTCGAACACCCTTTTGCTTCGCCTCTTGCACTTTACCTGTGCCTCAGCCACTTTGTCTATGATCCTATCCTTCAGATTTACCCTGGTTTGACGTCCCCAGCTACGTCGTCTTCCAGCCATGATAAATAGTAGTACATATGACCAGCGTGATACTTGTTTAGCTCAATAGTTTCTCCTTCCACAATGATCTTTTGGTTCCACATATGTTGCACTTCAAACTTGAATGGGATGACATATCACTTGAAATCTGCCTTGTACTGGACCATGTTGGAAATCCGAGGCATGACTTGTTTTCTTCCATCTTGTCTCATTACTCTTATAGGAGCGTAAGGGTAGATGCCTCGCATCCCGATCAGTACCAAATGATTAGTTCCTTTTGATCTGATGATGAACTCACTACTAGGAAACCATTCAAACATCCAATGCACTTGCTCGTCTGTCAGATTGCTAGAGAAACGCACCCAACTTACAACATTTCTAGGCTATGCAAATTTGTCTGGAATAAACGTCATTTTCTTTGGGTGATGGTTGTCTATATAGTCATTTAGTGGACTTCGCAGAAGCTATTGATGATATTAACCCCTCTGAAAGTGTTTCAGCAGCCAGATTTGTAGTAGTAGATTGCAACCCTCAAAGTGTCCAAACCCGCGCTTGCACCGATATAGAGCACAATAAATCTCATCTAAGATCATTGGAATGATAGTATAGGTTTGTCATTCGATACCATCCATTAAGGTCCTAGATACCATGGCTAAGAGAGTATGAATCCTTCCTCCTTTTATCGGAAAGATCAACAACCCCAGGAAGCAGACAATGAAAATATAAACTCGGCGATGCACCTATCCCAAAGAAGTAATGGCTAGTTCATCATGATGAAGACGATATGACTTGCTATGCCCATAACGTTCGTAAAGAAACTCAAAAGGGATGTATGATTTCTTTAGACAGAGTAATTCATCATTCTTCTTAAAACCCAACATTTTAAGAAAACCGCAGGGAGTGTGATTTTCTAGTACTAGTAGTCCCGAACCATCCCATGGTAACTTGGCGAACCCCCTATCTCTTGTAGGAGAGGATTCATTTTTATATTTCCAAATAGGAAAACAACTCGTTTCTCATCCCAAAATATGATAACAACCTCGATCAATTCCCTATTTGGTTGAATGAAGATGGCAGGTCACCAAGTACTCTCCTCAGACAATTCTTGTCACAAGACGCGAGGTCTTTCCACCAGTCAAGTCGCAAAGGCGGGATGTTTTGGACCATGCCAAACCTGGGGATTTCGTGCTTCATTTCTGCAAACAAATAAAGTTAATCCTTCTCCCCTTCAAATTCGTCTATTTATGTAATAATGATCAACATGTTGGCACATTTTCTCCAAGTAATTCACATAACATGATAGTTTCCATTGGGATAATGGAAATCCCGTTGAACTTTGGTTAAGGTTTATCTAAGCGGGTTGTTACGTCAATAACGCTTCAACCTGTACTAGGTTTAACATAATGCATGTGCGTTTGAAATTGGAGTGGGGTTTCTATAAGGGTCTAGACTGGTACTTCCAAGTGGAAAACTTGAGAGAAAAAGGCATGGGACTATCGACTGCACCGGTGATCGACTAGTCTGCCACAAATAAAACTTTTCAATTAAAAAAGGTAAATTCAGGAAAGCGTGGCCACTCATCAAGTGCTGCTATGTTTATAATTGGAACGAGTGGATTATGATGTGGAGCATGCTTTATGCAGGAATAATAACGCATTGCCAAGTATTTGCACGATAAAACGTACATAAAAGCAGTAAATAACATAGCATAAACGAATATGAAAAGAAGAGGAAAGAAAAGAAAGATAAAAGAGAGAGGTCAGTTTAGCTCAGAAAACGTGCGAGAACGTAATGAAGAAGGTAGGAAAATAGGGCAGAGTCATAATATAGCAGTCTTAGGCAAGATGAAAGAAATGGAGAGAGGTCATACATGTCATAGCAAATAAAGGAGAATAAGGGGAGGGATGTGCATGTCATAGCAGTTTAAAACAAATAAAAGTGAATAAGGAAAAGGATGTGCATGTCATAGAAATTTAAAACAAACAAGGAAAGTAATACACATAAATCAAGTTCGTCATGGTTAGAGCCTAGGGGTATCTAAAGGTGGCAAACGGGCCGGGTTGACCCGTAACCGGCCCGACCCGGTTCATAGGGGGCCGGATGAGCTGGGTAGGGGGGTTAGAGGGGGTTGGTCCGTTTAATTATTTTGAAACGGGTAACCGGACCGGTAGTGAACCGTAACCGTGTACCGGTTTAACCGGCCCGGCCCGACCCAGTACAACGGCTATTTTTTTATTATTTTTTTATTTTTAAGATGTGGGGCCCACTGATCGTTGGCAACGGTCACCCCTGACAGCATGCCGTTGCCCAACGTTAAAATTGCACAAATAGCCCCTTTTTTCTTTAAATTTTAACCTATTTTTATTTTACAAAATTAACCTTCTCTAAAACTATAAATACCCCTCCTCTTCTTCATTTCTTCACTCAACTATCATTTCTCAATTTCAATTTCAGAATTTCTCTCATTCTCTAATCTCTCATTCTCCAATTTTCAAGACTTTAAGTCTTCAACTCATCTTCTAATTTTATTTGGCTCTTTGTTTTGGAATTTAATTTATCGTGTTTTATCATTCGAATTTTGAAGTTTGAAGAACAATTGAACTTCAAAATTGAAATACTTGCTTGACGTTTGTTCGTGGTAACATTGGAATTGTGAATCATCAAGTGCTCAATTTATACCGAATTCGGTGCACTCCCTCCAACTCTATCTCTTATTTACTATTTTATTTGCATATTTAATTTTTGCTTATACTTAAATTTTTACAATATGTTTAATGCTGCTAAAAGAGCGTGTAAAAAAGTTGCTGGTAGGGGAAATAAAAAAAGAGGTTCTTCTTCAGCATCTGGTAGTAATAGTAATATTAATACCCCATTTACAAATACTCCATTTACACATGTTTC
>ML413553.1:64550-112588 GCA_005239525.1 Nicotiana knightiana
ACTTGGGAGGTCATTAATGATGTTATTCAATTTTTACATAAATTTTATATAGCTACTGTTGAGTTTTCTGGAGCATACTACCCTACTATTACAATGGTTTTAGTACATATAGCTGAAATTGCTTTTCTACTCTTTGAATTTAAGAAGAAAGAAAAATATACGGTTGCAGTTGAAGAAATGCAAGACAAATTCAAAAAATATTTCTTTCTAATTCCTCAGATTTACTTAATTGGCGCTGTTTTAAATCCTTCTATTAAGATGACTGATTGTCACCAATTAATCAATGTTTTATATACTTACATGGAGGTTGGAGCAACTGAAACCCCAGATATTTTTGCTTGTATGAACAAACTAAATGATAATTTACAACAATTATATAATAATTATGCAAGTATAGTTGATTCTGTTGCTGTTAATGCCAATGTTAATCCCACTATGCAGTGTGCCACTTCTTCAGGTTCCACTACTTTGAATGATGATGAAATAGTTGATAGTTATAATATTTTTTCTACATTTGCTACAACTCAAACCAGTAGCAGAAACATTGATGAACTTCAATTCTACTTGCAGAAGCAAAAGGAGATTCGCACAAAGGAATTTTCAGCGTTGGGATGGTGGCGTGAGAATGAAAAGCAATTTCCTGTTCTTTCTGCTATGGCTCGGGACGTGCTGAATGTGCCAATTTCAACTGTTGCATCAGAGAGTGCATTTAGTCAAGCAAGACAACAACTAGGAGACACCCGTCACTCATTGGGAAGCAATGCTTTGGAAGTTTTAGTATGTTTCAGAGATTGGATTAGATCGGAACGAAGAAATCAAGGACGTGAAGATGTTGATAGCCCAGAAGACGAGGAACTTGGAGATATATTAACACATGGTAACCCATGTGAATTTAACACTCCAGAAGAAGGACAATCAGTTCATATTGATTATGAAGAACTTACAAGGGCAATGCAAAACCTTTGAATTTACTACTTGTCGAATTTAGTACTTAGTTGTAACTTATAAGTTGTAAGAGTTGAATTTTGAAATTTGAAATTTGATAATTTGAAATACATGCTGCACTTGCAATTTATAAGTGAAATTTTTTCCATAATCATTGTTATCTTTATATATTTTACTTTATATTTTATATAAATTACAATACATGTACATAAACTTGAAAAAAAATTTAAAAACATTGAAACCCGGCCCGGCCCGGCAGTACCCCTACCCGCACGGGTTCATTTTTACCCGGATAAGCCCCAACCCGTTAAACCCGTTAACAATTAACCGGTAAGAATCCGTAACCGCAACCCGTCCGGTTAAAAAAAAAATGTAACCGGCCCGCCCCGCCCGTTAGACACCCTTAGGGGTATCCCTAGCAGAGTCGCCATAGTGTCGCGCCTCATTTTATCGCAAAAGCGGGTTTCTACATGTGACAACTCTTTTAAGAGTGTTAAAAGAGAAGAGTCTCCACCTGATGATTTAAGGTGCGTCTAGGGCACCTATTTGCAAGTAACATTGTTTTAACTAGTCCGTTTTCACCAAAGATCGGGTAAGGGCTCAAACTACCTCGAAGAGAAGGTGTTATGCACTCTTCGAGGTCCACAACCATCCCGATCAAACCTTAAACTATGTGGATTACGTAATTAAGCTAGGTGATCAAATAAACAAATGGAAATATAAAAGTCGAAGAGTCTTATCATAACATATAAGAATCAATACAAATCTGTAACACCCCGTAAATTTGAATCGATTTGATGCATTAAATGAGTATTAACGTGATGGTAATCAATTGATTATGATAATAAGTATATGATTCATATCATAAGTGATATAGGGTCTAACGAGAGACCTAAGTCTAAGCCAAGTTGGAAAATTACATGATAGACTAAAATTCCAAATGAGTATGAACAAGACCACACTTTGGAAGAGAATATCTACAGATATATAATGTTTTAGGTAATTCAAAACCTATAAAATGAAATCTCTTTGAGTCTGGTTTCTAACACTTCAAACCGTTTGTCATTTGGACATTTTTTCAAGAAGTTATGACCAAATTACCAAAGACTGGCGGAGGAGTGTGCGGATGCGAAGCATCCGAGGCTGCGTCCGAAAAGAGGGGCTGGCAGTGAAGTGCTACCATAGAATCCGGGTCAGCATCCGAGATCCTGAGAGGAGTGAACTGGGGATGCAAAGCATCCAAGGCCATATCCAAAATCTGGGCCTATAAACATAATTTCGCGGTCCTTTTTCCCCTTTTCTTTTGGACGAACTTTAGGGTTTTCCTCTACTCTCTCAAGACCTCCAACTCCTACCATCTTCAAGGTAAGAAAACCCCATTATCTTGGTGTGAAATTCCATAATTTCTACACTAGTGTTGATGAAATCTACACATAAAATACTTAGATCTTCAAGAGATTTTCTCAAGAACTCAAAGGAGGGTTTTGCAAGATTTCTTCCAAAAAAGCAATCCTACACCCTTAGACTTACATGTATGGTGATTGGAAGCCATAAATTCCCAATTTAATTACATAACTATTGTAGAGATAGAATAGATGATTATTTAATGGAACTTTGTTGTTTGGGGATGGACTGATGGTCACGTATCTGATGTTGGAAGTTATAAATTGGTTAATCATGATAGTGGGATAAATTGTTGTTGAACGGTGGTAGTTGGATGAACTAAATATATGGTGATGAGATGTAGAGATTTATGCCTACAAGGTGTTTGATAATATGCCTAAATGGCTTAAGTTATGGAATTTGTTACTAATATTGGTTCCATTGGATGTTGTTATTGTAGATTGAAGGTTCTTAGTATTGTGGATTATTGTAGTATCACTAAGGGGCGAAATTGAGGTATGTGAGGATAATTCTTTACATTTGGGAATGTCTATGATTCTCCCTACGCCCCATTAACTATGACTATTACTAGTTTCCTCAGAAAGTAACTATGCCTTAGTTCCATGAATAGTCGTGAAACTTCTATTTTCTAGATGGCATAGTTTCATAGTCATTCAATATTTTATGAGTTTCAGTCATGACAAATCAACTTATTATGAATACACATCTCAGTCTAGTTCTATTCATTATTCTGGTATCATGTAACTCAATATGGTTCAGTATGGTTCAGTATGATGTATAACAGTATGATTCTCAGTTCCTGATCCTAAGTTCCTGAATGTTGAACACCTGTATTTGGGCCTGAGGCTGTAGTTTATGCTTTATGAATTTTGGGCCTGAGGCCGCAGTTATGTATACGTATACTTAGGCCCGAGGTCGCAATCTATTTATTCAGATAAACAGTTGGTTCATCATTCATAAGAGGGAGTATTCATAACCTTACTTCCTATGTTTAGTTCAGTTATCAGTTACCAGTTACCAGTTATCAATTATCAGTTATCAGTTTCAGTTTCAGTATTTACAATTCTTTCCTTCAGTTGTTTACATACCAGTGCAATTCAAATGGACTAACGTCCCTTTTGCCCGGGGCCTGCATCTCGCGATGCAGGTAACGGTTTACATGTTGACGACCCTGCTTGCTAGGACATCTCGAATCAACTATTGGTGAGCCTCAGTCTTAGGGGCATTATCCCTCCCTTTCTAGTCATTATAGTATTTCAGTTAATAAGGTATACCAGGGACCTTGTCTCGGTAAACAGTTAGCATTTTAGTATTCTTTAGAGGCTTCGTAGACTATAGTTCAGTCAGTCAGATGTTAGCAGGCTTTTATGTGTTAGTCTTGTCGGCTACTCGTTTATACTTGTAGACTTTTCAGTATTTTCCGCATCTATGATATTTCAGTCAGACCCTTTAGTAGATCATCGTGTTGTATATTTACATCTAGCTTACAATTATACCACATGTTGATCCAACCATACAATTTATTCGCTCGGTCACATGTAGTCAGGCACCGAGTGCCGTGTTACGTCCATGCCATGGTTCGGGGCGTGACAAAATCCTTGATGATTACAAAGATACAACTACATTGATTTATGTTAAATGACTAAGCGTAAATAACAAGTATATAAAGGAAAATGGGAGGGGGGGGGGGGTCCTAAGTTTTTAACCTAAAAGATCACCTCGTGCAACATAAATAAAACTTCTTAATTCCCTTAAGGTAGGAATTGCTCATATTATTCAGCGGCCGCAGAATATCATCTCCTGCTACCCAATTATTATGTCGAAGTTGTTAATTAAAGGCGTTCTAATTCAATTCTAAATCGCATCCTGTGCGTGCACTACCCGTCCCATACCTATGGTCCATGAGGCTTTGGACCTACTACTTTGGTAGTTCTAGACTCTCTTTAGGCTGCTCAAAAAATGAGAAAACTAGGCGTGCATTCAAAACAAATAATACTACACATAATCAACACCAAAGGCTCAAATTTACCTCCTCATATAGACACGAATGCACGATGTCAATTAGGCAGACATTATAGCTATACTAGCGATGTTCAGGTTATTTAAATGGTCAGCTATAGATAAGCAGGTTTGGTATGTTAAATTGTCCCATACTTATAGGCATGATTTCTATGTGATTTGAACTACTCAACAATCAATGTAAATTCCTATAGGCATGCCGATGTTCCAAGTAAACTAGTTTGCAGGTTACATGTATTAAAAAGCCATATACATGATTTCTTAGTTGTTTATGCAATGTGCATTGAAAGAAATATACATCTATTTTGAATGAAATAAAATAGTATCTAAATAAATAAGGGAAGACTCCAAGAATCTGCGGACGCCAGCAGATCTATCTCGTGTCTCCGTGTAAAAACTCAACTATGCTCAAAGAATCAGCTCTGACTCGTACCTGGATCTGCACAAGAAGTGCATAGTGTAGTATCAGTACAACCGACCCCATATACTGAGTAAGTACCGAGCCTAACCTCGGTGAAGTAGTGATGAGGCTAGGACAGGACACCACATAAAACCTGGACATGTATAAACATACTAGCAGCAACAATAACAATTAAAGAGTTAACATTATATCCGATAATGGGAAGGGATCATTCTATGGGGAGTTTAACATAAGGAGTGAGAAAAACAACAAGACAACAATAAAGAGTAATCAATAATAATTTAAAGCAACAAGAATAGAAAAGGAACTCGCACGACACCACCCTTCGTGCTTTTACTCTCATCCTCCCCATATCATAAATAAGCATACATGACATCACCCTGCGTTCTTTTACTCTCACAATGTATTTCATTCAGGCACGACATCACCCTTCGTGCTTTTACTCTCACAACGTATTTCATTCGGGCATGGCATCACCCTTCGTGCTTTACACTCTTCCTCACAATAGAATATATTTGGATCATGCACGACATTACCCTTCGTTCTTTATACTCCTCCTTACCAATCACAGAATCATTAACAACATACAAAGAGGGATTTCGCAGGAAATCGATATTTCCTCATTGTTTCTATTATCATTTATGATTTCAATCTCAATTCAATATTCGCAAGGGATTTCACAAGATATCAGTGTTCCAACATAGTTTCTAGCGTCATTTGTCATTTAAATCTCAACTCAGTGTTCACAATATTATCTATCATGGTGGAACCGGATACCAAACTTCCAACATTTCAACAACAACGATAATCACAAGTAATAGGCTTCACAACTACCAAAATAACAAGAATTTACTTTCACTCGCATGTTATGACCTGACCACAACGTATAGGTACTCGTCGCCTCACCTATACATTGAATTTAGCAACAAAATAGGTAACAAGTAGTCACACAATACCTATTCCCTCAAGCTACCTCGAATTCACATGCCACTCACTGCTCAAGCACTGCTTTTCCTTTATAATTGGGCTTCAACTCACTCGAATCTAATCACAATTGGATTCAATATCATTAATTATTGCTAAAGGTATTAAATTTAATAAAAAACTATGGTTTTTCTATGTTTTCTTATCAAAATATGAAAATCGACCCCATGCCCGCTTGGTCTAAACTCGAGGTTCGGACCAAAATCCGTTTACCCATTCTCCCCCGAGCCCGGATATACCATTGGTTTTGGAATCCGACCTCAATTCGAGGTCAAAATTTCCAAATTTTGAAATTCCTAACTTCTACCTAAAAACCCAATTTTTACCATAAAAACTCTAGATTTTTGGTTGAAATCTTGTTAAAAGTTGTTAAGGATTGAAAGGAATTAGTTAGAGACCACTTACCAATGATTTGGAGAAGTTTGGGTCTTTGGAAAATCGCCTGTGGAGGTTTAGGGTTTGAGAGAATTGAAAAAGAGGTAAAAATCCCGTCCAAAATCTGTTTTAACAGGCTGCGGTTATTGCATTTGCGACGCAATTGCGAACCCTTCGGATTTTGGCAGCCATCGCAAATGCGATGAAATTGTCGCATTTGCGACATATGGAAAGTTCGAATTTGCGGCTAGAATTCTCGCATTTGCAAGATCTGAGGCTGACCCAGTTCTTCGCATTTGCGAAGCCTGATCTCGCATTAGGCCTGCCAACACCAGATATCAGATGTGCAAAATTTTCCTAAGTCTAAACACTCCGTAGCCTACCCGAAACTCACCCGAGCCCTCGAGGCTCCAAACCAAACATGCACACAGGTCTAAAAATATCATACGGACTTGCTCGTGCGACCAAATCATCAAAATAACATTAAAATTACAAATTTAACCTCAAAACTCAAGATTTTCTCAAGAACACTCAAATTTCTAACTTTTCAACCGGACGTCCAAATCACGTCAATTCAACTCTGATTCTCATCAAAATTCACAGATAAGACTTAAATATCACAACAAACTTGTTCTGGGCTCCGGAACCAAAATACGGGCCCGATACCAATGATTTCAAACATTATTTTATTTCTTTATTTCCTGTAAAAACCAGCACAACAATTTTCTTCAAAAATTGTTTTCTAAGGCTAAGGACCTCAGAATTCAATTCCGGGCATACGCCTAAGTCCCATATTTTACTAAGGACCTTCCAGAATTGTCGGAACACAGATCCGGGTCCGTTTACTCAAAATGTTGACCAAAGTCAACTAAAACCAAATTTTAACTCTGGAAATTTCTATTTTTCATATTTTCACATAAGCTTTCCGGATTCACGCACGAACTGCAACACAACTCGAGGTAATTAAACTTAGTATTTTAAGGCTAATAAGCCTAGAATGGAGTCTAAATTTGTAAAATGACCCTTTGGGTCATCACACTTATTCATATAGGCATGCCATCTAGGCGGAAGTGTAATAAAATGACGAGAGCAGTTGTTTAAGAGATTAGTGTCCTAATCTGAAGTCCTATAGGCATGATATCTAGGTTAGCAAAATCATGTACATTCTATAGGCATGTTGTCTAAACACACAGTAATAACAAGTATGACGATTAATAGCAAGTACAAGATAGTGTACAAGTATTAGACAAATTAAGCGAGGTGTGTGCAACTCCTAGAGACATGATTTCTATTAGTGTACGAAATAACAAATAAGACATGTTGAACGAAATAGCAAATAGAACACATAGGACATATAGGCATATTTTCTACCTTCATGTCAGAACAAACCACATCCATTTCCCCATTTCACTATACCCCAATTATTCGTTATTACAAGTTACATGACCATAATAGAATAATACAAACTCAAAGATGACAGAAATACAGACTGAAACAAGTACGTGCCACCATCAAACAGTACATGCCCACTATAAAACAACCCAATGAATTGTCGGTCCTTCAGCAGCCTCACCAACCAACAGACCCAAATCTCAGGCTCATAAGGACGATCGAATCTTCCTGAATACAGTGCCCAGGTCCAACAACACATATGGGCCAACACTAGGCCCAACAAATACCTTACTTAGCCAAATAATGCCAAACTTAACCATGCATATGACAGACCACCCGCAAGATTAATTTAAATAACTTTTTCACACTTTCCTAAGTTGTAACTAACAACAGTTATAGCCAAAGCACATAGACAAGATCACATAAAATACTAACAAATTTACAAGGCAGGTTCATGCTTGTATTTTCAGTAACAAAGCTAAAGGGTCATAGGATAGTGAATTATTCCCAAGAGTTTCAAAATGAAAATGATTCAGAATTAGCCTAAGGGACTTTAGACACATGAAAATCTAATAGAGTTTAATAGAGCATAGACTTCACACGAAAGTTTTAACATGAAGGCCAAGTAAAAACAACATAATAGAATAGGTTCATGATCGAGCAATTACTTAGTTGAGGATGAGAAAACTTCAACATGTTGAGTATCAACAAAACTTATAATAGAAAGAAGACATGCCAATTTTCAAATCATTAGGACAAACAAGCATCAAACTGTGTACTAGTTGGCTACGTATAGGTGAAAATGTTGGTTATGAGATTTACTCTAAAGGTCTTAATAAATACCGGAGAATGCAAGGCTGAGAAAGTCAAAAAAAGCACACAATAGAGTTATAAATAGCATGGGAACATATCATAGCTAATAGTAGAACTTTAGAAAGATAAAAAGTTGGGCATGAATATCTCAATAGGAATTAGAACACATTTTGGGCATGAGTCGGATATCAAAATAGTACTGAACAAGGCAGGAAACCAAACTTAGAATAAACATCAGGTATAAGTAACCAACTATTCATAAACATAATGATTATAAAACATTCAGGTTGGACATACATAATGAGCATGCAATAAGGCTAAGTATTTAGATAGACTTGCAAAGAAATAGTAAATTATGCATAAAGGATTCAACATGAAGAAAGAAATTCTAAGCAAGAACATAGTTTCATAAGGGTTTTTAGTACAAGGAATAAAAACAAGGTTCAACAACCATCAATTAGGTTTCAATTACGAATCAGGTAGGCATCTTGAATCAACTTAATTATCCACATATGAGTTAAAATCAGGAATTGCCTACAATTGAGGTTAGTGGAACTACAACGTAGTATTAGAATAGGCAGAATTGCATACGAAGTGGCATAATATCGAACTTAACTTAGGGAAATCCAAGTGGCACTAGTGCACATAACACAAAAGAGTATAGGGATCTAACCAGTTGCAAATGAATCAAATAAAGAATAAGAAACTTAGAATCTCAGGAATAGCAACAATTGTAGGAGAGTAATGATAATCCCAAAATTCCCAATGCTTCAGAGTTCACAAGAGCCTTGAAGTGGGCTCTGAGCAGTGCTTGCACTGGGGGAGGCTAATGAACGGATTCCGGTGGCCTTGGTACTCAGCCGGCTAAAATCAAAGTTTCAGAATAGTATAGTATGAGTGACAGTGAGAGAATAGTAGTGGTAACGATAGTTAAGTAATTTTCACGAACCAAAATCTGTTGGTCGTGATGGCGCCTAACCTAACCCGCTAGGTAAGCCAACTAATAATTATCCAATCTCAATCACGTTAACAAGTCAGTTAAACAGAATAAATTATCTGGATCTATTATATTTCCCAAGGTCTAGTAGTACAAATCATGAGCTTCTAAGAATAAAGTTTACAAAGCGAAAATGAAATAAATACACAGTCTGTTTGAAAAGTACATAAACAACACAATTTAATCTAAGGCTACCCCGAACAACAGAGGCAACTGCAACATGAACACAGGTACATCTTCAAATCCAGCAACCCTCGAACATAGCAACAACTACAGACAACATCTGCATGCAATGTGCAGAAGTGTAGTATCAGTACAACCGACCCCATGTGTTGAGTAAGTAACAAACCTAACCTTAGGTTGAAAATAGTGACGAGCTATCACAAGGTCGGGTCTCATACCGGTATTCTACAACAGTTCACAACAGCATAGCACAATCAGTAAAGGGTGTAACTCAGAAGTAAAAGGGCTCAACCTGTTCACAATTTCAGAAAAATAGGCATTCTTTTCAAATATTTTAGTGAAACTCGGTTCTTTTGCCGAAAATACCAAAAATACGGGTAAATTTGAAAACTGTTATTTTCTCAAAATTCTATCAACAATAAGTAAGAAGTTTCATTTTTCTTTCCAAATAACGAGTGCCATAAAAACACCTCTTTGTACCCACATATCAATATGTGTAAAAAGTCATAAATGACATGATACTATATAGCATGAGGAAAAATGCATCTCTATGCATGTATGTCAATTGTGCATGTCAAATGCGATGCAAGTTAGTGATAAAATCATATACAATCTCTCAGAGTATCAATTCACTCAGTCTCCCAGTCACTCATATACAGCCCCTCGGGCAAACATCACTCAGATACAGCCCCTCGGGCAATCATCACTCAGTAGGTACCTATGCTCACTGGGGGTGTGTACAGACTCCGGATGGGCTCCTTCAACCCAAGCCCTATATCAAGCCAATCATGGCATAAATCAACAAACATGTTGCGACGTACAGCCCACTCCCAAAAATAAACATGTTGAGGCATGCAACCCGATCCCATAAATAAACATGTTGCGGTGTGCACCCCAATCCCATAAATTTCCTCACAAACAGGCCCTCGGCCACTCTCATAAATATCCTCACAATCAGGCCCTCGGCCTCACTCAGTTATCAATCTCTCCAGTCTCTCTCTCTCTCTGGATCACAATGTCATGAAACTAGCCCGAATATGATGATGCGATGTATCAATGAATAACAACAGAGATTGAGATATGATATGCATATGAGTGCGTATGACTGAGTATATAAAACAATGAAAACATATAACTCCACAGCAGAAATGACCTCAGGGGGTCCAAACAGTATCGACATAAGTCTAAGCATGATATCTAGCATGATTGTAAGCTCAATTACCATATCACATGGTGGAAACATATATAACAACAAGATAGGGCCACTATATAGTGCCATGGGAGACTCGGAGTCCCAATTCATGGGGTGCACGCCCACACGCCCGTCACCTATCATGTGCGTCACCTCAATACAAATCATATAACACGTATTATGGGGTTTCATACCCTTAGAACAAGTTTAGAAGAGTTACTTACCTCGAACGAGCCAATACCAATGCCAAGAAGGCCAAACGATGCTCTAAATATGCCATCACGCGCATTCAGCCTCCGAACGGCTCGAAACTAACCAAAAACAACTCAAATACATCAAACAAGTCTAAGAGAACCAATCCCAATCAGAAAAGATCAGTTTTGAGTAAAAAACGTGAAATTGGTTAAAATCCTATCCCGGTCCCGCACCTCGAAACCCGATAAAACTCACAAAAATCTGACAACCCATTCAATTACGAGTCCAACCATACTACTTTCACTCAATTTCAACTCCAAATCGATGTTCAAAACTCAAAAATTCATATTATAAAACTTTAGGCCAAAACCCCCAATTTCCTCTTTAAATCCAAAATCTCATAGCTAAAATCGAAGATTGATTCACGAAATATAATCAAAATCGAGTAGAGAAAAACTTACCCCAATTCATATGGTGGAAATTACTTCAAGAATCACCTCAATCCGAGCTCCATAGCTCCAAAAATACAAAAATGGATGAAACCCTCGAAATAGAGTATTTTATAATCCGCCCAGGCCTCCTCTTTCACGAACCTGAGAAACTCATCGCGTTCACGAGGAATAAAACTCATACTGTGACAAAAGACCCTATGCGTTCACGATACACCCCACGCGAATGCGATGTACACAACTGCCAAAGCTTCGCGAATGCGACCAACCTTATGCGATCACATAAAAGAACACTCAAATTTCCAGCTGCCAACCTCAAAACTATGCGAACGTGATCCTCCATACACGAACGCGAAGAGGACTTGCCCCAACTCTACGCGAACGCGGAACATACTTCGCGATCGCAAAGAACAATTTGCTGCTGCCATCAGAATACACTACGCGTTCGCGACACTTGCCATGCGAACCCGATGAAGGATTGGGACACCAGAAAACAACAGAACACAGCAGTTCCCAAAATGAAGAAGAATGATCCAAAAGCACTCCGAAACACGCCCGAGATTGGGGGTGTGCATTCGAATCGGTTTATCGATAAATCGAATCGATTTATCGATAAATCGAATCGATTATTTGTTATCGGTTTATCTATTTATCGATTTTGATTTTGATTTTGAAATTTTCCTTATCGAGTTATCGATTTCGATTTTGATTTTGTCCTCTTCGATTATCGGTTATCAGTTTATCGATAAATCGATAAGATATACTAAAAAGACAAATATACCCCTATTCTATAATACCCTTTTCTTTACCCTAAGTCCCTAACCCTATTATTTACTCTATCCATTCTTCACTTCAACACCGCTTTTCTTACTTTTTCTTTTTTCTTTTCTGGTGGCTTTAGTGTTCGCTTCTGTCATTGGGGGGCAAGGTGAAGGAGGAACACATCTCCCTCTTAATTAATGTTGGACTTCTGGTAAGCTATATTCAGACTTCAGATTCTTCATTGTCATGTAAATTGGACTGGTGGTCTGATGCCAGCATTTGTTTTATTATACCCTTTACGGCTGCAACATCCAAAATATTGACTTGTTTTCTAGAACAACAAAATTAGAATGCTTATTCTGATTCTTATGATAATTGATACTCATGTTGGTGCCAATAAAAATTCTCTAGGATGAACCTTAAATCAATTTGTCGTAGTTATGAATGTAATGTAAGTAATAAGAGGCCACTTCCTTCCAATTTCTGTGAAGGATTCTAATTGGGTTAGAATTGTTGAATATTTGGCATAATCTAATCTTACATTGAAGTGGTATGTCTTACTATCCCAATTTTAATTCAATTCCTTTCTCATGTTGTCTCTGTTCTTGCATTTTCCTTGTATTTCCTCCAAGACGCGGCAACTTATTGATCCAAACATGTACTGGTTTGCGACTCCAAATATTGGATCAGTTCTCAAGGGCCTATCACAGGTTTGACATGGCCCTCTTTCCTTCCCATTCTAAATCTAGATTGTCTGTGCATGTGTGTTTGATATGACAAGTCATTTTTTCGTCATTTTCATGAAGTAATTTTTCAGGAAAAGAAAAAAGCAACATCCATCAAAACGAGGAAAGCAATTATAAACGGTGTTCGTCTTATTTTAGCTTCTTTTTTTCCATATTAGTTAGGCGTGTTTATAGCGATATACTTTCCGTGGAATCCCACAAATTTTCTTATTGGTGTAATCGATAAGCCCCAAAAATTGATAAATCAAAATCGAAAAAATCGAACCCTTATTGAAACGATAACGATAAGCATATGTACAAATCGATAATCGATAAGTAATTATCGATAAGGGTCAAAATCAAATCGATAAATCGAATGCATACCCCTACCCGAGCTCCTCGGGACCCCGTCCAAACATACCAACAAGTCCTATAACATAACCTACTCGAGACCTCAAAACACATATAAAAATATCGAAACGATGAATCACACCTCAAATCGAATTCTATGAACTTTCAAATTCCCAAAACTCGAGCTGAAACGTATCAAATCATCCTGGAATGAACCCAATATTTGCACACAAGTACCAGATGACATGACGAAGCTATTCCGATTTCCGGAACCACAATCCGAATCTGATATCCTCAAAGTCAACTTTCGATCAAACTTATAAATTTTCCAAACCTTTCAAATTTTCAATTTTCGCCAACTTGTGCCGAAACATTCTAGAAACATCCAAATGCAAATCCGGGCATATGCCCGAGCCCAAAATTACCTTCCGGACCTAACAAAACTATCAAAACTCCGTTCCGGTGTCAAATTTACAAAAAATCAAATTTGGTCAACTCTTTCAACTTAAAGCTTCAACAATGAACTCATTCTTCCAAACCGATTCCGAATAACCTGAATACCAAAACCGATGCTTCACATAAGGAATAATACATCATACAAAGCTACTCACGCCCGTAAACTACCGAGCAAAGTGAAAATGCTCAAAACGACCGGTCGGGTCGTTATATCCTCCCCCACTTAAACATACGTTCGTCCTCAAACATGCCAAGAGTTGTTCTTAAAACCATCAAACCGCCGTATAACCTTACCATGGACATACCCGGGGGTGATCCCACGTCACCTTGTCCCATATAGGTACGATAACGCAACATAACTGAAGTTTCTCAATTCAACCAAGCCCATAATTCTTACAATCCAATTCCAATATCCAGAATTTTCTATAAGATCAGGATCTCGTATCTACACACTGTATAAGTCTGAACAAGCTGCCTCAAGCCATATCCGTAATCCAAGACACAGTCGCATGATATACCTCTTAACTCAACTACTCATAGCAATAATCTCCGATCATGGTAACTGTTCGAATCAACCCAATGCCGGTAAGAAACCTCATATCTAATAAAATCTCACTATAAATCCTTCATCACTGCCGACAATGAAAGAACACGCAAAAACTCATAACCATTCATCAAAATCAACAAGTCGTGGAGCTCCTTCTCCTTCAACAAGATCTATAGCCAAATTCCTAAGCCGATTTTCGATATTATCCTTCCAAATATACCACCATCAAACCGATAGCAGCCATCCTAGATCTGACGACCCATCTTATCGAATACCAACTACTCTACCTATGCGCAACACCAGTACTACCCAAAGCCACAAATCGTGCAATCCAGACACCAATAATCAACAATCCAAATGTACTCAATAGCAAAAATGACTCAATCAAGAGAATCGTTCCGCATGCTCAACAGATATCACCACAACACAATGTTAAGAACCCATCACACACTGAAAACCACATCCCAACTCAACACGAAGGTTCATAGCCCAACATGACTACGCTGCAATGCGCGACTCCATCCAAAGCTGGTCCGTATCATATACCTCGAGCCACCCTGCTCAAAAGAAATAACCACGCGAAATCCGACATCAAGTATCTAAAGTGCATTACCATAACAACAGAGAACTCGATGGAACGATGCCACACAAAACCCAAAAGAACATAACCCATACGCCTCCGATTATGCAATACCCAATTAATCATCTCACCCCAAATTTCTCTATAAGATCACAATAGAACCACACCATGTGTGCCTAAAACCAACGAATCGCAACTCCTCGTAGCATAGGAGAGTAACTCACGAGTCATTTCAGAACACGAATAAACTCAACAACATGAATGGCACATCCCTCAACAATAGCATTTCGGAGTCAACAAATCTGACCCGGTGCAAAACACACATCCAAATTGGGCCTACTAATGGACCCCAATTAAATTCCGGTCATCCAAAATAGAAAAATAACCCTCTAAAGGTCCACAATGGCTGAATCACAACATATACTATCCTTTGGCTAACCTTGGCTATATCTTCACAGTTCACAACTATGAAACAATCTGTTCCTGAGAACTCCTAATCTCCAAACCCATAAACACACGTACCACCGTATATGTTCCCAACTCCATCACCAGAATGTCTAACACTTCCCAATACAACGAGGAATACCTCTTTAATCCTTCTGTGCCACAAAGAAAAATTTGAATTATCCGCGGTCGATCAACCAGGAGAGTGTCGCAGAACCAATGAAGTTCCATAAATCAAACAAATTATCCCTTCCAAAATGTATACTCTCATCAAGCCATACCAACTAGTAACATCATTACCTAGTCATCTAAAACCGCCCATGCTTCCTACGAATTTCATAACCTTCCCTTCAGAATCGAATTGTGACCTTGCACCTGAAATTCTCAATACACCACAACACACTACACTCATTATGCCATTACATGAAAGATACGAAAATCTCAAAACCAACTCCGAGTCGCAAGCAACTATATACTTGATTAGCCAAGAACTTTCCATTTGGTTCCATCCTGGAGAAATCACAATACAAAACATTCCCTACACAGCAGTAGGAAATATACATATCAAATCATGGTAGAAACCATCAAGAAATCTCCGTAA
Source organism: Nicotiana knightiana (assembly GCA_005239525.1). Taxonomy (NCBI): domain Eukaryota; kingdom Viridiplantae; phylum Streptophyta; class Magnoliopsida; order Solanales; family Solanaceae; genus Nicotiana; species Nicotiana knightiana. The sequence continues at coordinate 80,386 of ML413553.1, forward strand.
TCCATTTACACTTAACCAAACCGTCATGATTGAATCCCTCTAACTCAACCAAGCTACGTAGGTCGCTAAAACCCAAGAGCATTGCCACGAATCACGTGTAGAAACTCACCGCATCATAAGCACCCAAAGAACCGATCTTAACCATTACCATGCCGATCCAACCTACTACCAAGCTGTCCTATTTCTCCGAGTTCCTTCTGAATTACCTTCAAAATGATTCTTCTCCTCGCCATAATACCACAATCCTCAACCAAAACTCACCACGCGAAATCCTAGCATAAACCACACCGCCCTAAGGCTCATAAGCTGCTGAATGTTCTATTAAGAACCCCAAAAAGTGCCACAACCCAAATACTTACTCTGAAGAGACTCCTTGCGAGTCTAAAGCCATTACCTTCACATTCCTGATACTGATATGTAGAATCCATAATGATATAGAAATGCCACAAGTCTTGATACCATCTAATGTAAATCTCAGTTTCTAGCCAAATACACATCCCGAAGATTCCCAATTGTTACATATAATTCTTGAATCCATTCGAACCATTCTCGAGAGTCATTCACTCTACTCAAATCTCAATTAACCGACCAAACGGAGCAAAAAACATGTGTCCCATTAGCACACAAACACCCCAGGGAGTAACCCAGAATCCTAAGCAACCGAGCACCCTCCTACTCCACGCACACCACATCCTTCACAACTAACCACTCAATTATTCCATGATTCTCACATACCCATAGAGTGTGATACAACTCGTATCCAGGAATTCCCTTACTCGAGTCATTCTTAATCTCAACCACGGTAGTCATAATTGATTCACCAGTATACCTCAAACTGAAACCAATACACCACATAATCGTGAAATCAACTTATCAATAACAGACTCCCCCACTTGGCTCGAAGCCATAGATCAAAACACACAATAACTCAAAATTCCCATACTCTATTACTGCCATAATACCGTAGTGAGATTCAACTAAATCCTTCCTGAGCTCCTGCAACGCAAACCATCTAATACTTCAAATTATCTGCAAGCTCGCATTGACCATTGTAATAGTCAGGCCAACTTCTACAAGCAATCTAAACTCAAATTGCAACATATATCATTCATTGGTAAAAGAGAACTCGCTACAAAACAACATAAGGATCACACAACCTCAGGACACCCCGCAGGAGACAACCCCACCTACTTAGCCTCAAACTGATATCTCCTTATACCACTCTATAATCATAACTATTACGCAATCACTCAATCTCCTTGAGTCTGAACTGATAACACAAAATGAAGATCTACTTCACTCCACAACTAAACTACATGAGAGGTCCTTCAACACACCCATAACTCGAGGCCATACGCCAAAACCATACAGAAGTCAAACACCCAATAGTCCTTGTTACATCTCTAGCAAACTCTTCTTGTTACATTTGAACATTCTGAACACATCTTGCAATCAAATCATACGCACCACATAGTCATCCAGTCACAAATCCTACCAATAAGGACACCAACGGGCATATAAGTCCCAGAAGCACGTGCTCACACATTCGAGATCTCCGTACTCAAGCCACAGACAAAACCTGGCCTCAAGTCCTCCAGACTGGCCCATCATCAACATGCCAAAATCACATCTCGCACCTTAACCATGGAAATAACAAGTCGTCGATGCACAGATGATATCGAGCGCTCATGTGTGCACACGAATGCGTGGAAGGAATTTAAGGAGTTACGCTTCAAGCTGAATCAATGCCGCACGATAAAGAAAGAAAGACGGGAAGTATATCCTAAATGTCCTGTAGCCTCTCGAAGATAGGTATGGACGTCATCATACTGATCCGCAAGACTCTACTAGACACTTGCTCCTGACTTGTAGAACCTATGAACCTAAAGCTCTGATACCAATATGTCACGACCCAAAATCTGCTGGTCATGATGGCACCTAACCCAACCCGCTAGGTAAGCCAACTAATAACTATCCAATCTCAATCACGTTAACAAGTCAATTAAACAGAATAAATTATCTGGATCTATTATATTTCCCATGGACCGGTAATACAAATCATGAGTTTCTAAGAATAGAGTTTACAAAGCAGAAATGAAATAAATAGATAGTTTGTTTGAAAAGTACATAAACAACACAATTTAATCTAAGGCTACCCCGAACAACAGAGGCAGCTGCAATAAGTACATCTTCAAATCCAGCAACCCCCGAACAAAGAAACAACTGCAGCCAACATCTGCACGCAATGTGCAAAAGTGTTGTATCAGTACAACCGACCTCATGTACTGAGTAAGTAACAAACCTAACCTTAGGTTGAAAGTAGTGACGGGCAATCCAAGGTCGGGTCTCATAGTATTCTACAACATTTCACAACAGCATAGCACAAGTAGTAAATGGGGTAAGTCAGAAGTAAAAAGGGTTCAACCCGTTCACAGTTTCAGAAAAGTAGGCATGCTTTTCAAATATTTTAGTGAAACTCAGTTCTTTTGTCGAAAATGCCAAAAATACAGGTAAGTTTGAAAACTGTAATTTTTCTCAAAATACTTTCAACAATAAGTAAGAAGTTTCATTTTTCTTTCCAAATAACGAGTGCCATAAAACCACCTCTCTATACCCACATATCAATATGTGTAAAAAGTCATAAATGACGTGATACTATATAACATGAGGAAAAAATGCATCTTTATGCATGTATGTCAATTGTGCATGTCAGATGCGATGCAACTCAGTGATAAAACCATATGCAAGCTCTCAGAATATCAATTCACTTAGTCCTCCCAGTCACTCATATACAGTCCCTCGGGCAAACATCACTCATATACAGCCCCTCGGGCAATCATCACTCAGTAGGTACCTATGCTCACTGGGGGTGTGTACAGACTCCGGATGGGCTCCTTCAGCCCAAGCCCTATATCAAGCCAATCATGGCATAAATCAACAAACATGTTGCGACGTACAGCCCACTCCCAAAAATAAACATGCTGAGGCATGCAGCCCGATCCCATAAATAAACATGTTGCGGTGTGCACCCCAATCCCATAAATTTCCTCACAAACAGGCCCTCAGCCACTCTCATAAATATCCTCACAATCAGGCCCTCGGCCTCACTCAGTCATCAATCTCTCCAGTCTCTCTCGCTCGGGATCACAATGTCATGAAACTAGCCCGAATATGATGATGCGATGCATCAATGAATAACAACAGAGATTGAGATATGATATGCATATGAGTGCGTATGACTGAGTATATAAAACAATGAAAACATATAACTCCACAACAAAAATGACCTCAGGGAGTCCAAACAGTATTGACATAAGTCTAAGCATGATATCTAGCATGATTGTCAGCTCAATTACCATATCACATGGTGGAAACACATATAACAACAAGATAGGGCCACTATATAGTGCCATGGGAGACTCGGAGTCCCATTTCATGGGGTGCACGCCCACACGCCCGTCACCTATCATGTGCGTCACCTTAATACAAATCATATAACACGTATTATGGGGTTTCATACCCTTAGCACTAAGTTTAGAAGAGTTACTTACCTCGAACGAGCCAATACCAATGCCAAGAAGGCCAAACGATGCTCCAAATATTCCATCACGCGCATTCGGCCTCCGAACGGCTCGAAACTAACCAAAAACAACTCAAATACATCAAACAAGTCTAAGAGAACCAATCCCAATAAGAAAAGATCAGTTTTGAGTAAAAAACGTGAAATTGGTTGAAATCCTATCCCGGTCCCGCACCTCGAAATATAATCAAAACCGAGTAGAGAAAACTTACCCCAATTCATATGGTGGAAATTACTTCAAGAATCGCCTCAATCCGAGCTCCATAGCTCCAAAAATGCAAAAATGGCTGAAACACTCGAAATGGAGTATTTTATAATCTGCCCAGGCCTCCTCTTTCGCGAACGGGGGAAACTCATCGCATTCGCGATGAATAAAACTCATACTGCGACAAAAGACCCTACGTGCTCGTGATACACCCCACGAGAAACCGATGTACACAGCTGCCAAATCTTCGCGAACGCGACCAACCTTATGCAATCGCATAGAAGAACGCTCAAATTCCCATCTGCCAACCTCAATACTACGCGAACGTGATCCTCCATCGCGAACGCGAAAAGGACTTGCCCCAACTCTACGCGAACGCAGAACATACTTTGCGATCGCGAAGAATAATTTGCTGCTTCCATCATAATACACTATGTGTTCATGACACTTGCCACACAAACACTATGAAGGATTGGGACACTAGAAAACATCAGAAAACAACAGTTCCCAGAATGAAGAAGAATGATTCGAAACCACTTTGAAACACGCTCGAGCCCCTCGGGATCCCGTCCAAACATACCAACAAGTCCCATAACATAACACGAACCTACTCAAGGCCTCAAAACACATACAAAAACATTAAAACGATGAATCACACCTCAAATTGAATTCTATGAACTTTCAAATTCCCAAACTCGCGCTGAAACGTATCAAATCATCCCGGAATGAACCCAATATTTGCACACAAGTCCCAAATGACATGACGAAGCTATTCCAATTTTTGGAACCAGAATCTGAATCTGATATCCTCAAAGTCAACTTCCGGTCAAACTTATGAATTTTCCAAACGTTTCAAATTTCCAATTTTCTCCAACTTGTGCCGAAATATTCTAGAAACATCCAAATGAAAATCCGGGCATACGCCCGAGTCCAAAATCACATTCCGAACCTAACTGAACCATCAAAAATCCATTTCGGGGTCAAATTCACAAAAAGTCAAACTTGGTCAACTCTTTCAACTTAAAGCTTCAACAATGAAGTCATTCTTCCAAACTGATTCTGAATAACCTGAAAATGAAAACTGACGATTCACATAAGTCATAATACATCATACAGAGCTACTCACGCCCATAAACTACTGAGAGAAGTGCAAATTCTCAAAATGACAGTAATAATCGCTGAGTTCTGGAAGAGGAACGTGGAATGAGGGTTTATATAGTGGTAGAAATCGAACAAGCGAACATGAAAAATAATTAACCAATCCCAAATAAGGAAAGAATATCACATGCAATCAGTAATAGAACTGGTAAAGAAGAAAAATTGACATTTCAAACCCTAGTTCGACGGAAGTAAAAGATTGGCCAAAGATCTTGGAAAATCGGATCCTCATAGCCTTGTCATGAACGTATACAGACGAAATATCGTCTAAATCTTGGAGAGTGAAGCCGATTTACTTTAATTCAGGGACTGGTACTTGCCATAAAAGGGCAAGTACTAAGTAACACCATATCTACACAGGTAATAGTAGTATAATCCGCGAAAGGTAAGTAAATCATGGTAAGAATCCATGGATAAGTTAGATTCAGAGAAGGATTGGGGTAGCGGCTAGGGTTTATCAGGTAAGGGGAGGGTTTGAGGGAATATTGAGGTAGCTGGCCGGGTAAAAATGAGACTATGGTTTTGGGTGAGGTTAATTAGAAGAGGGGAGATGGAATGTGGGCCGTTGATCTCCCAAGATCAACAGCCAGGATTAATGAGAGGCGGATCGGGTTAGTGGACGGGTATAGGGTAGTGGATCGCTGGTATATGGGCTAGGGGTTATTAGGCTGGAGTTTAGGGTGTGGACTGGTGAATTAGGTCCAAAATTTGACCTATTTTAGGCCAGATTTTAAATACAAGAAATTAAATGAAAAATAATTTAATAAAATAGCTAAATAATATTTAAAAAAAGTATTTATGCAACTTGATATTTAAGATAATAGCTGAAAAGTATAACAATATAACAAATTATTTTGACCCTGAATAAAATGACAAATGCAATTAATTGTAAAATATAGGCTATTATTACAAAAATACGTAAACAGTTCAAAAAATGCAAATGTGATTATGGAATGAAGTAAAATGTTATAAAACATCTTTGTGGGTGTAATAATAAATTTGGATGATTAATTCATCCAAAAAAAATAATTTCAAAGGATAATTACTAAATATTTGAACAATTTAAATGGAAGAAGTTTCAATTTTAAAATCATAAAAATTGTGAAAGTTACATAAATTACTTATATGACCCCTGTAAATTGATGATGATACAGGAATAATATTTTAAAAATATATATGACTTTTATAAAATATGAGAACAAAACTGGGTATCAACAAACAGTATTATAAGTCGGATGGTAACATCTTTCATCAGATATCATATTCTAGATCTATATATATTAGGAAGATTGTACTACAAAGCTTTTCGATATTTGGTAAGAATTGTCTTGTAATCTTACTTACATAAAGAGGTTTGGGATAAATTAGAAAGATAACTAAAAAAGAGAGGCAAATCCTAATGAAAAGAAGAAACAATTATTGAACTTACAGGTGCAATCTTCTGCATTTCCAAGGAGGTTTAACACTCAAAATGAACGTCTATTTGGACAATATGTCAACAAATTATAAATTAGATAAAAATGTTAGCAATTTAGATCATTACTTGCAAGTTGACGGAGGAATGATCCAATAGATCAAAAATTTGCTCATTATAATTTATTCCATGCGTGCCTCCAATTCCTGTACCAAAATATCGATATCATAAGAATTTAAATAAAAAATAAGTGAAAATTCCATCCTAATTATCCTATTCCAATGAAGAAAGTCACACATAACGTACAAGACAAGGGCCTTTTAGAGCTTCCTGTACAATATGACATTCTCTTATAACAATGTGAAGGTTTGTTAACGTCCACCGACCAGTAGAGAGACCAGGTCCTCTACTAGTTTTCATAGAACTACGTGTTAGAAGAACGAGTAAAGAGACAAGGGATTTTTACGTGGAAAAATCCCTCTTAAGGGGACAAAAATCACGACCTACTCTTGTAGGTTTTCAACTTTACTAACTTGTAATCTACACTACTACAGTCACTTTGTAAAGCACTCTTACAAAGACTTTCACATACTAACTTATAGTACTTACTACAAGCTACTTTGTAACTCTTCTAGCTACAAAGACTTTGACTTATGACTAACCCTAGTCACACAAGATCATGGATGAAATACAATTTTAGAGTTCCTATTACAAGGCTTCTTAGAAAGCAAGATAGGATGCAATAGAAAGCAAAACACAAGATTACAACTCAACTAATGGACGCCTAAGACACACAGTGAAACTGGTCCTCTTTAGTGGAGTTGTGTTCTTGTTCTTGACACACTTGAGCTTTCAATTTCTGGACAGATCTTCTATTCTATAGTAAATGCTCAAGTGAATATCTTAGTCTTCTTTCTTCAATATATTATACAACGTTACACATTCCAAGAAGGATGTCAAAGATCTTGAAGGTACACGGCTCATCCACTAGGAAGTGACTGCTGCACTGTTGCTACACTGTAGCGTGAACAGTAGCAAGCAGTCACCTTTTCTGTCACAGCTTTTTACAGCTGTCAAGTTGGCATGTACTTTATTCTGTGAATCCGCTAAAGGATCAGGTCCCTTAGCTGGTCCGTCCTCATTCAACACTGTATGATCCGGAATTCCTGGAGGCATAGATAGCTTGTGATGCTGTATACATTAGGTCCTCAAACTGGTCCTTCACATAAAAGTTTGTTAAAACATCAAAACATGATACAACTCATCAATTTCCCCCTTTTTGATGATGACAAACTTTTATAATTGGGAGGTAAATGTGATAGAGTAACACATGCGTGACCAGGTTTCCAGCAAGTTCCCCCTATCAATATGCTTCCCCCTTAGGCTATGCTTCCCCCTTAAACATTGCACAACCAGGTCAGAATTTCCAATTATTCCACTTAGCTTCCCCATTTTGGCATCATAAAAAGTCAGATCCAGGCAAGAACAATCAAGGAAGTCCATTAAAGTTAACTCATGCCCCTTATGTGCACACAATCATGATAGAAGACAGAATAAAAGTCAGTAAGGCAACAAATAGAACACAATAGGACTGATTTCATTTATAGCAGGAGCGTAAAGACATTTGTAGAAGACTCTGCTCGAAAGCAGAAGACTTCATTTGGATTTTTCAAAGTAGGAGCAGTCACATTTTATCCAATCCCAGAAAAAATAAAAAGAAACAACATTAATCACAACCAACCACATAAAGAGTAATCCTAGGGAGCACTAGAGGAGGAGGGCATAGAGGTAGAGGTAGTGAGAGTGCGGAGGACTAGGTCCACACGAGCATTTGCTGAGGACTGTTCCTTGAAGAAGCCTTTCCTTCAGATTCTCAACCTGATGTTTCAATTCTGCATTCTCCATGGTCAAGCGGGACACTTCTGCATCGGTGGAACTCGAAGAACCAGGTCCCCTATCAGACTGGCCTGACACTTCCAGAAGAGCTATTTGAGCTTTCAGCCTCCTGATCGTGTCCTGGGTAGCATTCAGTGCAGTGATCATCTGAGAGATTGTAGAATTACTGCCCGGGGGAGAAGAACTTTATTTATCAACTCAAAGAGAAGTTGGTAGATAGGCAGCACAACCTTCTTATGTACCCGGTCCCTTTGCTGAACAGACCCAGGCTTGACAATGACTTTCCGAAAGGTGTTACTGCAGGCATCTTTCTTTGGATCGACTGAAGATAAACCCTCTGATGGAACCCCTAGGATGATTCCCAGCAGAGCATCATCGAACACGATATCCACCCCTTCTACCAACACACACACATGGCACTCAGCAGGGGAGAAGAAGGTACCGTAGAACTCTCTCACAGCATCCTCATAACATTTGGCCCGACTAACATTCAAGAGATGGTTCCATTTTTGAAACTCAAGCATAGCCATGAGTTGACTCATGCCTGGCATGTCAAGGATGTCAGGGTCAATGGTGCGCCCCAGCAGCACTGCTTGTAGCTTAACATTTTCCTTCCACGTAGCAGCCTGCACAGAACCAGGTTCCCTTGTTGGTTCTGCTTCTTCTTCTCGCTTCCATTTACCTGACCCTTTGGCCTATATTTCCTTCGAGCTAGCAGATTTAGGTCCACTAACCTCTCCAACATCTTTCTTCTTCACTTTCTCCTTAATTGTCGAGGGTGATGGCTTTACACTCTTCCTAGCCACAGCCTTTTTCCTTTTTACTAAGGAAATAGGTTCCTCAGCAGGTTCCTCTTCAACCTCCACCACTGGAATATGTTTGTCTACTGCGAATTGACCATCCTTTACTAGACGCCATTGTTAATCACAGTAAGCAAGGAGGTAAAAAAGTAGGTGAGAAGAAAGCTTTTGGGTTCAGAGAAGTGGGAGTGAGTGAAATGGTGAGAAGTGAGGAGTTATGTAGAGAGAGGGAGAAGGTAAACTGGTTCAAGTGACGGTTTGAAGATTTGGAAAATGTGTAAGGGTGTTGAAAGCTGGAAGGACCGAAGTGATTGATGTGTCTCTGAAAAGGTGGAGAGAGGTAGAGAATAGTGGCAGAAGTAATTAGTGTAGTTACTTTTCGAGAAAGAGGGAGAGAAAACATATAACTACTAACCTGGCATATAGGAACCAAGTCCCATACATGTTTTATTTTGAAAAGAGAAACCTCAGTCATTCCATGGCCTACAGTGCCACTTCATTAAATTCTGTAATCACCATGCGTGTCTACCTGCAACGGTATTGAAGTGAGTTAGACTTTATTAGGAAAACACCTTACCCTCTTAACCTGAGTAAGACATTCAAAGCTATAGGAGAACCAGGTTCCTAATTGGGTCTCAGCATGCCCAGAGCCAGTCTGTTCTTCTCAAAGTGTTCTCTTCCAAGTGCTTTGGTGAAGATGTCTGCAATTTGATCTTCTGTGCAACAAAACCTCATGCCGATATGACCATTTTCAACATTGTCTCTGAGAAAGTGATGTTTCACATCAATGTGCTTGGTTCTTTTGTGCTGAACATGATTTTTTTCCATATTGAGTGCACTTGTGTTGTCACATAGGAGTGGAATGCTCTCAATGAAAACACCAAAATCCTCCAATTGTTGTTTGATCCATAGCAATTGAGCACAGTAGGAGGCAACTGCAATATATTCAGCTTCAGCTGTGGATAATGCCACCGAGTTCTGCTTTCTTGTGCCCCATGAGATTAAGCATGAACCAAGAAAATGAGCCATCCCTGAAGTGCTTTTCCTATCTACCAGATAACCTGTATAGTCAGCGTCAGCATAACCAATAAGATTAAAATTGTCACCTGAAGGATAGTAAAGTACCAGGTTCTGTGTGCCTTTGAGGTAGCGCAGGATCCTCTTAGCTGCTTTCAGATGTAACTCCTTGGGATTAGATTGAAATCTTGCACATAGTCCTACACTGAAGACTATATCTGGTCTGCTAGCTGTGAGGTAAAAAAGTGAATCAATGATCCCTCTATACATGGTTTGATTCACAGGAGTGCCAGCATCATCCATGTCAAGTTTGGTAGGCACTGCAATCGGTGTGTAAATCCCCTTAGAATCCTCCATGTCAAACCTTTTGATCAGGTCCTTGATGTATTTCTGCTGGCTGATGCAAGTGCCATTGATAGACTGTTTGACTTGAAGACCTAGAAAGAAGTTCAGGTCCCCCATCATGCTCATCTCTAACTCACTTCCCATTAGTGTTGCAAACTCCTTGCACAAGGAATCTGCAGTGGCTCCAAAGATAATATCATCGACATAGACCTGGACAATGATAAGGTTCCTTCCTCGCTTCTTCAGGAAGATAGTGTTGTCTATCTTTCCTCTTGTGAACCTGTTGTCTAGAAGGAACTTCGACAACCACTCATACCAAGCTCTGGGAGCTTGCTTCAATCCATACAAGGCCTTGTCGAATTTAAATACATGTTCTGGGTGGATATGATTTTCAAACCCAGGGGGTTGCTTGACATACACTTCTTCCTTGAGATAACCATTCAATAATGCGATTTTCACATCCATTTGGAACAAGGTGAATTCCATATGAGATGCAAAGGCTATAAGAATTCGAATGGCTTCCATACGAGCAACTGGAGCGAAGGTTTCATCATAATCAATCACTTCTTCTTGATTGTAGCCTTGAACTACCAACCTTGCTTTGTTCCTGGTTGTTTTCCCGTTTTCATCCAGCTTGTTCCTGAACACCCACCTGGTCCTTATGATGGTTATGTTTGAGGGACGAGGTACCAGATGCCACACTTTGTTTCTCTCAAATTGATGAAGTTCTTCTTGCATAGCCACGATCCAATCAGCATCCTGTAGGGCTTCCTTGATATTCTTGGGTTCAATGTGGGACAAGAAGGCTGAGAAAGCTAGGGAGTTTCTAGTTTTTGATCTGGTTTGTATTCCGGAATCAAGAGGGGTAATTATGTTATCAAGAGGGTGAAAGCTTTTATGTTTCCAGTTTGGAACTTTAGACTGATTAGTGGAAGTGCTTGGTGTGTTAGTTTGGCTTCCCTGTGACTCCTGATCTGCAACCTGATGAGTGTTTTCCACTGCATCTCTAACTCTTTCCTCAGCTTCTGTGGGAGAGATAGGAGTACAAGGTTCCTCCTGAGGTTCTAAGGAAGAGGTTGAGTTGCCTTCCACTGTCTCCTTTGCTTGACTCATCATATCAGCCTTGCTATTAGACACATCAGAGATTTCCCCCGGAACTAAGAGTGGTTCGTTGTCTTGGTCATCACCATTGTTGTCCTTGTTTGAAAAAGGGGTTTCATTGAAGAGGACATGAACACTCTCCTCCACACATTGAGTCCTTTTGTTATACACTTTGTACGCCTTGCTTTGAGAGGAATAGCCTAGAAAATTCCTTCATCACTCCTGGCATCGAACTTTCCCAGTTGATCCTTCCCATTATTTAGAACATAACATTTTCAGCCAAAAGCCCTTAGATGGGTCACATTGGACTTTCTTCCATTGAGCAGTTCATATGGGGTCTTGTTCAGGAAGGACCTGATCATGCACCTGTTCACCAGGTAGCAAGCAGTATTGATTGCCTCAGCCCAAAAGTTTTTTGTAATCCCACTGTCTATTAGAATTGTTCGAGCCATGTCCTCCAGAGTCCTGTTCTTTCGTTCCACAACACCATTTTGCTGGGGAGTCCTTGGAGCTGAAATATTGTGTGTGATTCCATTTTCATTACATAATTCATTAAATCTGGCATTATCAAACTCCGTTCCATGATCAGACCTGATGTATGCCACTTTCATGTTCATCTTCACTTGAATTTTCTTGAAAAATCCACAAATACCTCAAATGTTTCATATTTCGAGCGAAGGAATAATGTCCAAGTGAATCTAGAGTAGTCATCCACAATCACAAAGATGTATTTCTTTCCACCCCTAATTGGAATTCTCATTGGTCCACATAGATCCATGTGGATGAGTTCAAGAGGTCTGGATGTGCTAACATCTTTCTTTGGTTTAAAAGATAATTTCACATGTTTCCCTCTTGCACATGCATCACATACTTTGTGATCCTTGAACCTTGAATTTGGCAGACCACGAACCAGGTCCTTCTTTATCAGCTTGTTCAACAGAGAGAAGCTGGCATGTCCTAGTCTTCTGTGCCAAAGCTCAGCATCATCTTCAACTGCCTTTAGGCAGTTCACCTCACCTGCTTCCAGAGATTTGAAATCAGCAACGTAGATGTTTTTGTATCTCTTGGCTATCAACACCACATCTCCAGTTACTAAACTAGTAACTGTGCATGTTTTTGATAAGAATTCCACCTTGTTTCCTTTATCACAAATTTGTGAAACACTCAAGAGGCTATATTTCAAGCCATCCACATAGTAAACATTTTCAATTGAGTGTACCAGAGATCTTCCAACTCTTCCTACGCCTAGGATGTACCCCTTCTTCCCATTTCCAAAGGACACATCCCCTACTTGCAGGGCCTTCAATGAGAGAAAATCCATGGTATTTCCAGTCATATGCTTTGAGCATCCACTGTCCATAATCCACTGTAGCACGCTTTCCTTCATTGATCCCTGCACACACAAATCAATGGTCAGATTTAGGAACCCAAACAAGTTTGGGTCCCTTGTAATTTGGAAATGGGTGAATGAGAACTTTTCTAGTCCATGCTGGCAGGATTTTGTGTTTTTTGTTGGGACCTGGTCCCTGATCAGGCTTTCTCCTGCTTGCAAACATTTCATTTTTCTGGACTGATTGGTCCCTGACTGGAGAGCTTTCCTTGTAGTGTCCATTGTTCCCACAATGGGTACAAAGTCTGGGACTGTAACATACTTGCTGTGAGGGTTGTAGGGAGTTTTCTCCTTTTGAAACCCGATCCCCTGCTTGTTCCCAGAGTTGTTAGATTACATAGCAGTGACAACGTCTGTGGACCAAGTCCAATTCAAAGATTTCTTAAGATCAGATGTTAGTTTGCTCACTTCTGCTTGCAACTCCTTGTTTTTCGCAACCTCACTGCACAGTTTATTTTTGACCTCATTCAGTTCTTTTTCAAGCTTGACATATTTTTCACTAGCTATTTCCTTCCCTTTATCTATACTTGATGAACCAGGTTCTAATCTTAGTCCCTGAATAGTTTCTTCTAAGTCTGTGATTACTATTAGATGAGCATCTCTTTCTTGATCAACAATATCTACTCTCAAGTTCAAACACGTCTTTTCACTGCTTAGATTCTCTACTGTTTCTTTCAAATATGCCACTACTAAAGTTAAATCATCTCTCTCATTTTCTGACTCCCTATTTTTCTTCTCTATCTCTTCCCTTTATCTTCAAGACCTTTTATGGTATCCTTAAAATCCACAACTACTACCATTATGTCGTCTCTTTCGTTCTCAACACCGTTGATTTTGCACCTTAGAGTCTCATTTTCTTTTTCAAGGTTTCCTCCGGTTTCTTTCAGGTCAACCACACACACGACTAGGTCATATCTGGTCTGTTCAGCTTCTCCTAGCTCTAGGGTTAGTGAATATTTTTCTTCCATTAAGGTATAATAGGTATCAATGAGAACATTCGACAAGGACTTTAGTTTTTTAGGATAGTAGGATCTCAGATTTTTCTGAACATCCATGAAATTTACCTTATCGGTATCATCTTCTTCGTTGGATTGAGCCATGAGAGAAAACAACGAGTCATACTCCTTACCCTTGCCTTCAACAACCATCATGGAGCTATTCTCTACTTCAGGTTCCTCTTCTGATTCGCCGGATGAGTCTCCCCAGGAAGCAAGAGCTTGTCTCACAACATTTTCAGCTGCACTTTTTCTACTAAATCTCTTTTCTGGAACCTGGTTTCTCTTTGCAACCTTGTCCGTGTTGTATTTGCAGTTGTCCTGTTTCAAGAGCGGGCAGTCCTTGATGAAGTGTACAGGTTTGCCACATTTATGACATAGATAATTATTCCTGGGCTTGCTTGAGCTCCCTCTTCTAGGTATCCCACAATTCCTTCGCACCATTTTTTGGAATCTCTTGGTGAGATAGGCCATGTCGTGATCTTCTTCACTTGACTCACATTTTTCTGCCTGAAGAACCAGGCTATTCTCCTTCTTAGGCTCTCTTCTTGCCTGAAGAACCAGGTTATTCTCCTTCTTAGGCTCTCTTCTTTCAATGTCCTTCTTTTTCTTCATCTCATATGTCCTCAGATTACCTATCAACTCATCCATAGTTAAGGTCTGCAGATCTTTTGCTTCTGTGATAGCGTTCACCTTACTTTCCCAAGAACTTGGCAGAACACTTAAGATATTTCGCACGAGTTTGTTTATGGGAATAACTTCACCTAGAGAATGAAGTTCATTGATGATAGAGGTGAAACTGGTATGCATGTCCTGTATGGACTCATCTTCCCTCATCTTGAACAGTTCATATTCTGTAGTGAACATGTCTATCTTGGACTACTTTACTTGTGTTGTTCCTTCGTGTGCCGTCTGCAGGGCATCCCAGATTTCCTTAACTGACTGACAGGCAGAGATCCTGTTATATTCGTCAGGCCCAATACCACAAACAAGAATTCTCTTTGCGCGAAAGTTCTTTTCCACAACTTTTCGATCTGCCTCATTGTACTCCTTTCTGGTTTTTGGTATTAGAGGACCTGCTTCTCCAAGTTTTTTTAATGGCACATGAGGGCCATCACAAATAATGTCTCAAATCTCGGAGTATTCAGCCATGATAAAATCGTGCATTCTTGTTTTCCACCAACCGTAGTAATGGCCGTTGAATCTTGGGGGTCTGTAGGTTGATTGTCCTTCCTCGAAATTTGGTGGAGCAGCCATTTGAGATCCTTTCTAGGTGTTAACCTTTCAGAAAGAACCCGCTCTGATACCAGTTGAATGTTTGTTAGCATCCACCGACCAGTAGAGAGACCAGGTCCTCTACTAGTTTCCACAGAACTACGTGCTAGAAAAATGAGTAAAGAGACAAGGGATTTTTACGTGGAAAAATCCCTCTTAAGGGGACAAAAACCACGACCTACTCTTGTAGGTTTTCAACTTCACTAACTTGTAATCTACACTATTACAAGCCACTTTGTAAAACACTCTTACAAAGACTTTCACACACTAACTTATAGTACTTACTAGAAGCTACTTTGTAACTCTTCTAGCTACAAAGACTTTGACTTATGACTAACCCTAGTCACACAAGATCATGGATGAAATACAGTTTTAGAGTCCCTATTACAAGGCTTCTTAGAAAGCAAGATAGGATGCAATAGAAAGCAAAACACAAGATTACAACTCAACTAATGGACGCCTAAGATACACAGTAAAACTGGTCCTCTTTAGTGGAGTTGTCTTCTTGTTCTTGACACACTTGAGCTTTCAATTTCTGTGCAGATCTTCAATGCTTGAAGAATAATAGTAAATGTTCAAGTGAATATATTGTTCTTCTTTCTTCAAGATATTATACAACATTACACATTTCAAGAAGGATGTCAAAGATCTTGAAGGTACACGGCTCATCCACTAGGAAGTGACTGCTGCACTGTTGCTACACTGTAGCGTGAACAGTAGCAGGCAGTCACCTTTTCTGTCACAGCTTTTTACAGCTGTCAAGTTGGCCTGTACTTTATTCTGTGAGTTCGCAAAGGGATCAGGTCCCTTAGCTGGTTCGTCCTCATTCAGCACTGTATGATCCGGAATTCCTGGAGGCATAGATAGCTTGTGATGATGTATACATTAGGTCCTCAAACTGGCCTTTCACATAAAAGTTTGTTAAAACATCAAAACAGAATACAACTCATCACAATGGTATGTTTAAGGGAAAAAAGATCGCCCAGTGCACAAAGTACACTGTGTTCATGGGCCTGAGGAAAGGCCACACCCTAATGGAGTGTGATGTAGACATCTGTAATGATGCATGCATCATTGGCTGATTCCATGGCTCGAACTCGCAACCTATAGGTCAGACGGGGACAACTTAACTACTGCTCCAAGGTTAAGGCAACAAATAACCCAAATTCACAATTATGTGAAACTCCTTTATATTTTTTATTACTATTTTTACATATGTGATGACTCTTTATATATAATTTTATGATATTTATATATTTAATTTTGACATACAATTATTTTCAAAATCTTAAAAATAAATCGTAAACGAAATATTGCAGAGAATAAATGTTGAACTGGGAATCATCCAATTATTTTAGTTGGACTTGCTAATTGGTATTAATCAGGAAAAACTCAAAATCTTTATAAACTTCAAAACAGAAAACTGAACACCTTTCATTGTAAGTTATTGAACTTAATATTATAAGGTTACTTTTATAAATCAATATTATATTCATATTTTTATAATAACTAATATCTACCTTCGTACGATAGCACAAATTGTCTTCCATTCCTAAAACACACAAATAACCAAAGAAGAATTTCTATACCTAAATGTAAATACGAAGAAAAATAGTGGCACCATAGAGTCCCGTCAAATCATTGCCATCTAGAGCTTGAATTTTTGGACCAAAGTAATTGTAAATTTACCTTTTTGTCATTCCTTCAGAATATATTCTACAGAGGATACTGTATTATTTTGATTTTTTCCTGCCATTTATAATTTTTTTCCCATTACTCTTTGAATATAATTTAATAATTTTGACAGAGCAATTAATAAAAATATAACATTTTCTCGTACAAGTCAAAGATGTTTATGCTTTTTTCCTACAAAATACACACAAACATATACATGCAGACATAATTACAGAAAGTCTACAACTATACGTACATAATTTTTGTTTATAATTAGAAAGAATTATAATAAGTGATATCTTTGAAACTATCCCAGCAAAATTATTAAATCATTGAACGTATACAATTTTGCTTCACATGAAGGTGTAATTCTTGACCTAAAATCAATGCAAGAAACATACGATCTTGACGTCTTCTTGATGGGAGATGTTGTTCACTCTTCTTTTTCCTTGACCATATGTATTCCGCTTCTACAGGGAAAAAATAAAAAAGGACACATCATTGAGAGTAAAACATTAAACGTTTGTTTCCCCAAAAATTAGTATATACCGGAGTTCCAGTAAAATATATCGGTTCAACATAATATGCTGGAAGTTCATATACAGGTGCTGCAATCTCCAGTATATTATGCTTGAACTTTCCGCGTGTTGGAGTTTCAGCATAATATGCTGGAAGTTCATACACAGGTGCACCCATCTCTAGTATATTATGCTGGAACTTTCCTTGTTGCAGCAAAATAATGACTATTTTTCAATGACTTTGCAAACGGTGACTATTTTTGAATGACCAGTCCGTGCTATTTTACATGTTAACGACGTTATTCTTGAATTTTTTGGTTGATCATGTTGTTGATTGCCGCCTTCAAGATTAGAGCCCTTGTGAATATATACTCCACCACCCATGATTGATGCCAAAACCCTAGCTTCAGACCCTAGAACCCCAGACAAAGACAAGAGAAGGAAAAAAAGGTGAAATATTAAGGTTAAAAAAGTCAAGCGTGAGACATTCGTACTCTTATAATAATATAGATAGATATAGATATAAATGATAATAATAATAATCATAATATTGATATAGATAGATTGTAGATTGTAAATAGATATTTGTTAATTAAGATTTCGTATAAAATAGTAAAGTTGCGAAGGTTAAGCGAAAAAGGGATGTGAGGATCACTTCAAGCAAGAGTATGCTTTTGATCTAGATTTTCAGTCTCGGCTTTCGTCACGTGAGAAGAAAAAAATTAAAATACGACATTCAATTCATTATAAGTTTCGAATAATTTTGTTCACCAAAAGCTATATAATAAATAAAGAAAAATGCCAAAGCTGTAATTAGTGAAACTTGACATCTCTACCCTTACAAGGTAGAAGTAAAATTTACGGTACACTTTACCTTCCTTAGACCTTACTTGCAGAATCATACCGAGTATGTTGTTATTGTTATAATCAGTGAAACTTGATTATTTATCTTCCATTCATTCATTCATTTTAGTTTAGTTGACTGTTTGGCCACTTCCTTGCATCTATGGGAGGAACAGAATCATTAACTTTTCACATAACTCTTCCTTCATCAATTATTTATTATCTTTTTGTGTTTTTTTCTTTTATTTGCTCGTTTCATTAATGATTTCATAATATGACTGTCAAACATATCATCAAACCCTAACTCATGTAAAAGTTATCCACAACTCATTGAATTAAAATAAAGTTTAAGAAAATCAAACTGATGGTAATACATTATATGACATACTTCAAAAGTCCCCACAAACTGCCTTCTATACATTCAATATGACAAAAATACATTTGCTCAAAATACATTATAATTCAGTTTATACTCTGAACATATTATTGCTAAACAAGATATACTCCAAATACATCAAATGCAAAAATTATCCATAACTCAGTTTATGAACTTTCAGAAGATCATACTAATGGTAATAACTCAGTTTTATCTAATCAGAGCCAAGTCAAAAAATGGCTCTAGTTTTCTCTTTGGCACAGGCTTAGTCTCTTCAGGATTCCCAAAAATATTCCAAAATCTTAGTGTCTCATCAGCTGCTGCAGTCGCGACAGTATAGCCATCTGGACTCTGAAATATATTACACAAAAAGTCAGTAAACTGTGAAGCACAAAGAAATATAAAGCATAAATGAACGTGACATAGAATTTGCGTTAAACCAATCATACCTGAGCCATATGAAGAACTCTTGATGTGTGACCGAAAAGTTCTGCAACTTTTGTCATCGAAGGATATTTCCACACTGTCAGCTGGTTATCAGTAAAGCCATGAGAACTCAAAAGCTCACGTGCGTGTTTGTTCCAAAGCAACGAACAGACTTGTGAACCTGTATCCACAGAGTTCAAGCACGCCCCGGTGTTGGTGTTCCAAAACTTAATGCACTCATCGCCAACACCACCACCCGAGGCGACCATGTTACTCTGGAAAGGACACCAGGAAATAGCTTTCACAGCAGCTGTGTGGTCCGTCATACGATGAATCCATTGGCGTGTAGAGTTTGGTGACCCCATAGATAGACTCCATACATGGACCAAATTGTCGTTCCCTCCACTAGCCAATTGCTGGCCCGAAGCAGACCACTTCAATCCGCAAATCTCCTGATTGTGTCCCCTGTATGTTCCAACGACGTGGGATCTTATACGTACATCATTGTTGATGATCATAGTGTCCATGCTTCCAGTTGTCAGTATGTGGCTATTCCAATCAAGAGAGCCAACTCTTAAGCTGTGTCCCGTTAAAGTCCTCAGCTGTTTATAAAGAAAAAATATTAGACTTCTAATAAGGAAGAGAAGTAATTTGCTGTATGCTAATTAGACTATGGAGAGAGAAGACGAAATAATCTACTCACCAACCGGCTGGAATGGGAGTCCCACAGCTGAACATGGGAATTATTCAAGCCCAATGCAAGATGTCTTCCATCTGGTGCCCAGCTGACACCAGTAACTGGCCCTAAATCATCACTAACTGAGAGAAGCTCAGTAACAGAACCATCAGAAGCGTCCCACAGATATACAGAATTTCCTAGGGCAATTGCGACAATGTTACTGCATCCCCAATCTAACAAATTGAGATAAAAATCATCCAGGATATCAGGAGCGTCCAACGTCCTCTCAGCAGTCTGTTAACAATCAAAGGACTTCTCTAAGTTAGGAACAAAAGCCACGAAAAAAAGCATTTAATTTACACTAACATGATACTCCCTCCTCCCAAAAAGGATGATACTTTTGCGGATTTCGAGAGTCAAACTTCTTAACTTTGACCAGGAATTCGGACATAGAATCTTTAAGTTTTTCTAAATAAAATTTATATATTTGGAAACTACATATAAAGTACTATAAGTCACAACAATTAACAATTCAAATATTTAAAAGGTATATGAAAAAGTCGTGGTGAAAGGACAATTTGTTTACTCTCAAAATCCAAAAACTATTATCCTTTTTGGGATGGAGGGAGTAGTTAAAAAAGGGAAGAAAGAAATAATCACTTGGGGAATGAATCTCCTCTTTTTAGTGGTCTTTGACTGTTGAATAGGTGATGGAGATTTAGAAACTCTCTCAGCAGAAGGAGGAGGCTTATTCTTAAAAGCAAGGATCCTTGTTCTATTCATGTTAAAAATTTCTGCTAACTGCTTTGTGTAGGCTTCTTTAGATGCAGAATTTACTCCAGAATTTTCCTTTTTAACCTTTCCACCACTGAGCATGTAATGTGCATAGTCGAAATCCATCGCAGAGCGGTTGGGAATGAACCTGTCCAACTGCATTTCACAAAAAAGCTTAGCATTTAGAATCCAACCTAACAGCAAATTTCATATAAAAAGCAAAACACAACATAATGCTGACATTATAAAAACAATGAGAATAAGCATTAGAATACAACATAAAACAGGATTACGTGACGCAAAGAGCTGAAACTTCATCTGTACATGTTAAAACACCTAACACCATTTTTTTTTCCTATTTTGATAGATAAAAGCTCAAAGCAAAAACATAACTTTTTCCTATTTTCCTATTTCAATTTCCTAAGATTGATTGACATTTTAGGAATAAATTTTAGTCCAAAAGAATTTCTTAGCCTCCATAAACCCCATACTAGTTTCTCTAAATAAAAATGTAAAAACATCCGAAAACGATTATTAAACAAAAGTAGAAGTGATCAGTTAACAACATTGACATACAATTTAAGAGGCATAACAGGAAAAACTGGAAAATATGTAGCAAAACCAGATCGCAAGAAAATATGTTCAATAATTAAAATTGCATGATAATAAATAAATAAAAAAAGGAAATTCCGCGTAATTACAGGGGAAAAAATGTAAGAGGAATTCCAAGTTGCACACAAATTAAGCAAAACGCACAAAACCCCCCCAAAAAAATCAAAAAGGATACACTAATTCACTGCAATTAACGAGCCAAGAAAAAATATCAATCAATTATCAACGACGCCAAAAACCCTAAATTAGTTGGGTTTATCGAACCCAAATTAATGAGCGAAGAAATCATGACACAAACTCAAGAAACCGTATATATAAATACAGGGAAATAGAAATCATACATTCTCTCGAGAAGTTTTCTTGTGAGATATGGGAGTAAAGAGAGGACGGCGAAACTTATTGTTATATCTGCTCCCTGCATCCATAGATACAGACCCAGCCAATTAAAATCTTTGGATACTCAAACAATTACTACAAAAGTGAATGCAAGAAAAGGGGAAAACGCAAAATTGAGAAACAATGAAAGAGAGAAAGAATAGTGTTAATGTCGTTTTCCGCAGAGCAATTTCTGAGAGAACAGAGCGCGTTAGAATTTCTTCAGTGAGAATTCAGAGAGAAGGATTTGAGTTTCTGGTTGAATGTTAACGTATAATAACGGCTATATACGTTTCGGAGAAATACTACTGGGTTAATGGGCCACAAGAAACGGGTTCTTACTCGGGTCAGTTTTGTGCTCCGGATAACTCATTGAGAAGTACTCCCTTTATTCACTTTTACTTGTCCACTAATGACTTTGCACACCCCTTAAGAAATAATAAATAAAGTGCATAATTTACAATGATACCTATATTAATTAGTGTATAGTCTTAATGGATTTGAAAAATGATTCGGAATGAGTAATTAATGCTAAGGGCAAAATAGGAATAATAAATTATTTTTCTCTTGATGTACTAAAAATGACAAGTAAAAATGAAAATTTATTTTTTAGAATACTTGACAATTAAAAGTGAACGGAGGGAGTAGTTATTTATGGGGATTGTTACCCAAATAGCTGGTCGGACTTACTCTACCAGAGCAGAATCACGTGTGTACTTGGTGTATTCAACAGTATCTTCCATCAGAACCCTAAATCGGCAACGATTATGTCTTTTAGACTTTGCTAGAAATGGCCGAACACTAAAAAATAGGTGGAAAATATTTTTTACTACACAAATTTTTCACTGATTATATACGGTTATAAACAATGATTATATACAGTTATACACATATTATACATGAATTATACATATATTATACATCTACTGGTTAACAGCTTGTTTGGATGGTTGTTATTGTATTGTATTGTATTGTATTGTATTGTATTGTTACTTTAGATACAATATTTATTTTGATTGTTACTTAAATTTTATTGTATCGTATCGTTAAATTTGTCGATACATAACGATGAAAAGTGTCATTTTATGTAACGACTAGTTTGATATTGTCACGTCGTTATCTAGTTTTTTTCTCATCTTTCCCTTTCTTATTATTAAATAAATATATTTTACCCTTTACCTTAATTTTTTATATAATAATTCTATCATGTTTCCTGCTTATTTTAATGTCATTTTTAGAACGAAAAAGATGATCGACGAGTGGAGGTGTAGCACGATGGTTCCTGTATACAAGAACAAGGATGATATCCAAAATTACAATAACTATCGGGGTATCAAGCTGCTTAGCCATACTATGAAAGTCCGGGAGAGAGTGGTAGAGTTAAGGGTGAGGAGGAGTGTGTCTATTTCCGAGAACCAGTTTGGGTTTATGCCAGGGCGTTTGACAACAGAAGCTATCCACCTTGTTAGGAAGAGAAAGAAGGACTTGCATATGGTGTTCATCGACTTAGAAAAGGTGTACGATAAAGTTCTGAGGGAGGTTTTGTGGAGATGTTTAGAGGCTAGAGGTGTACTTGTTGCCTATGTTAAGTTGATTAAGGACATGTATGATGGAGTATAGACCCGAGTGAGGATGGTGGGTGGGGACTCAGACCATTTTACGGTAATGATGGGGTTGCATCAGGGGTCGGCACTCAGCCCTTTTTTGTTTTCTCTGGTATGAACGTACTGACGCGCCACATCCAAGGGAGATGTCGTGGTACATGCTATTTGCAGATGATATTGTACTGATTGACGAGACACAAGACGGTGTGGACGTGCAATTAGAGGTATGGAAGTAGACCTTGGAATCTAAAGGTTTCACGTTGAGCAAGACTAAGACAGAATACTTGGAGTGTAAGTTCAGTGGCAAGACCCAAGGAGGGGAAGTGAGGCTGGACTCCCATATCATCCCTAGGAGAAGGAGTTTTAAGTACCTTGGGTCTATTATTCAGGGGGTGGGGAGATTGTTGAAGATGTCACACATCGTAATGGGGCGAGATGGATGAAATGGAGACTCGCTTCCGGTATTTTGTGTGACAAGAAAGTGCCACTGAAACTTAAGAGTAAGTTCTACAGAGTGGTGGTCAGACCAATGACGTTGTATGGGGCTGAGTGTTGGCCAATAAATATCGCTTATGTCCAGAAGATGAAGGTAGCAGAGATGAGGATGTTGATATGGATGTGCGGGTACACCAAGTTAGATAGGATCAGAAATGAGGTTATTCGCGACAAGGTAGACGTGGCCCCTATTGAGGACAAGATGCGGGAAGCGCGACTTAGGTGGTTTGGTTATGTGAGGAGGAGGAGCATAGACGCCACGGTGAGGAGGTGAAAGGTTGACATTGGAGGGCCTACACAGAGGTAGAGGTAGCCCAAAGAAGAGGTGGAGAGAGGTGATTAGGTAAGATATGGCGCAACTTCAGCTAACCGAGGACATGACTCTTGATAGGAAAGTATGGAGGTAGAGGATTAGGGTAGTAGGTAGTCTAGAGTGTTCATAAGAGTAGTATTGGCACGCAGTCTCGCTTTCTGTTGGTAGTAGGTTTTTATGACTAACCGTTGTTTCCTTTCATTGTTGATCACGTTATTTTTTTGTTGTTTTTATTATGCTTTTATATGGTTTTTTGGTACTGTCCCTTCCTGTCTATATTTTCATTATTGTGGTGTTTATGCTTTTCTGAGCTGAGGATTTATTAGAAACAACCTCTTTATCCTCACAAGATTGGGGTAAGGTATGCGTACACACTACCCTCCCTAGACCCTATAGCGTGTGATATTACTGGATATGTTGTTATTGTTGTAGAGTAATTAATAGATGAAAGTGTGTGTGAACATATATTTACGAGTCAAAAATACTCCTAAAACATCAATTGAGGACTATGAACACAAGTATTCTATAGGTACAACTCACACTATCATCATGAATGTATCTGATTGAAACATTTTAGGCCTATTACAGTTGTTCAACAAGACAAGATTTACTTAAGATGTCTAAATAAAAAACCGTGACAACTTTATATATTTATGTATATAATATGTATTCAGCCTTGATTTTAAGTTGGGTAGATTTTTATCTTTGATTATAACCATGGTCCTTAAAGAAAGACAAATGCCCAAGGGTATTAGGGAAAAGATTTCAAGAGAAGGGTGATTTTGTCAATTTGATTATCTCTATGTATAATTAATCCATATTTTGCTTTTCCCACATGGAGGTGGTATAAAATAATATAATAGCTCATAGCTTATACAAGAATTACTTATATCAGGAAAGAAAACAGTAACCAAACAAAGAAATAAAAAAATGTATAATTTATACCATGATTATTTTATCCTATACAGCAAACCAAACGTCCCCTTAACATAAGTTAGTATAAAAATTATACGCTATCATAGAATTTGAATTTTTAATTTTTGGTAATAGATTATCTATAATTTTTTATCAGTTTATTAATTAATACTTGTTATAAAATTTTATCTATAACTATCATATATGCAATCTAATTAAGTACAACATTTTAAAAATCTTAGTGCATATAAGTTAAATTTATTAATTTTCTTGAGTTCAATTTTTTTTTTTTTGTGGACATAAAATAACTGTTCGATTAACTTATCTTGCCTGTCCTTCCACCTCGCTTAAAAAAAAATTAAAAACACTTGAAGAAATGAGTTGAAGGATTTTTTTTGAGCAAATAAAATGGTATTCAATTGAAAAAAAACACTTACAAAAATAAAATACAATAATCAAAACACATTATTCTTCCGGTCTAACATTTTTTCTCTAATTTTTTATTTTTTGCCAAATGACGGTTATAGAAAGTTGCTCAAGCAATTAAGTATCTTTCAAATGATTTTGCGATATTTCTGGCTACGCTACTACTTTCACGTGAAAGACTGACAAAGGAAGAGTAAGGTACATGTAACATAAAGCAGAATTCAAGTCAGTGTCACAATGAAGGAATATATGAAGATGAAGTAAAAATTAAATTGGGCTGATTTTATCAACAAAAAAAGAAGGGTGATATGGTACCATAAGAGTTTTTTGAATGGTTCAATATATAAATGAGCCAATGTATTGCATATTTATTTATAATGTGAAGTAAAAATATATGACAATAAGTACCATCGGTTACGTGCCCACATCATATGCGTGATGTATTTTTTGTCTCTTTATAAAGTTTTTGATTATCCTCGTCTTGCGAGCTAACTTTTGTATTTATAAATTATAAAGAGACTCATTTCAATTAGAGACTGACCCAGAATTTTAAGTTTGTGAGTTATGAATTTGTATGAACTCATAGTTTGTATTAGTCTTCACAATTTTCTTAAGAATATACATTTATAGTAGCTATAGACGTTGTTTTACTCATGTTGTCCTTCAGCTTATATTCTTAGGGGTCGTTTGGTTTGTGGGATAAAGTGAGATAAGGTGTGAGATTAAATTTATATCATATTTGGTTGACGGCATAAATTTATTATCTCACATGTTTGGTTGACCACATAAATTTATCCTGTAAATTTATACTGTCAACCAAACAAGGTATAAATTTTATCCCAGTCTTAATACAGAATATCCTACCTTATCCCATCAAGTTTGGGATTATAGTATCCCATCTCCCAAGTGAGATAAATTAATCCACGGATTATAATCCCCGAGATAATTTAACCCGCGTACCAAACGATGCCAAAAGAAGGTAAAACCGTGACTTTAGCTAAGTAATTACAAGGAACTAATCTCTTTTCAGAATAAAGGTGATTGGGTACATGAATAACCTGGCTGAATTAAATACTTTGTTTCAGGGTCTTGACATTGCAGTGGAACTCAACTTGACTCCACTACACATTAACACGGATTTTATGGAAGTTATTAATACGTCGGAATCAGGACACTTGCCTTATAAACCAATTATTTTTGAATGCAGGTTATTGATGGCTCGACTGGGGAACCCAGTCATCAGCCATAGTAACAGAGAGCAGAACCGGATGGCCGACCTCCTAGCTAAAGAAGGGTTAAAGGTGAAGCTCTTTTGACAAATCAAGGATTTTGGTAGTTCCTCTGATGTTTGCTAACGATGCAGTACGGGCAGATATCTTAAAAACTACATTTCATAGAAATATTTTTTTGGACACAATAATAAATGTCAGACATTGTAGCTTTTGACTCAAATTTTGTTCATCCAATGTTAGTAAGTCAGTATCTATGATTTGATCCAACTCATCAGGAATCGAATTATGCACGCAGCTTCTCAAATTCAAATCTCCGGTGAGCATTTCATCATTAGGTTTCTTTTTGGTGAAAACTTACAGCAGCATGATACCATAACTATAAACATCAGATCTCTTGGATACAAAGCCTTTCAAACCATACTCTAAAAAATAAATAAAAAAATAAAAAATTATGTCAGCAAATAAACTTATAACGCGTTAATCAATTACATTCCATTATTGTATCTCTTTTCAACTATGTTGTGTATTTGAATTTCTGAGCTGATGGTCTATCGAAAACAACATTTCTGCCTTCACAAGGTAGGGGTAAGGCTGCATACACACTACCCTTCCCAGACCCAACTTGTGAGATTTCACTAAATCGGCTGTTGTTTTTCTATTAATCAATTACGTTGTTACAAAGTTAAATAAAGAATTCACCTAGAGCAATGTAACCAATTGTCGCAAAGGTTGTAGTGTGAGCAATAGATTCTTCCTTAGGTAAAAGTTTCGCAATGCCAAAGTCACTCAGGTGTCCAACCATGTCGTTGTCAAGTAAGACGTTGCTAGGCTTCAGATCACAGTGAATAACCGGTACTGAATAAACATGATGGAGATATTCCAAAGAAGATGCAACATCGACCATGATATTCAATCTTTGCTTTATATTTAAACAACAATCTCGAGAATAAACTTAGTAAAAAGGGATAAACTTAGTAAAGATCAATGTCCGAAAAATGAAGTTGAAATGAGAACCATGAAAGATGTGACATATGCAAGTGTTATTGGTTGTTTGATGTGTATACAGGTTTGTACAAGGCCTCATATTGCATTTGTTGTTAACATGTTGGGAAAATTTTCTTCTAATTTTGGGTGGGCACATTGGATGGCTGCAAAGAAAGTGATGAGATATCTAACGCACCAAATACTTCATGCTTGTGTACAAAAGGGTTGATAATCTAGACCTGCTAGTATATTCAGATTCTGATTTTGCAGGTTATCAAGATACTATGAAATCAACTTTTGGGTATATTTTTATGTTGGGTGGAGGTGCTATTTCCTGGGAAAGTGAGAAACATAGCATCACTGCTACATCTACAACGGAAGCTGAGTTTATTGCTTGTTTGAGACTACTTCACATGCTGTCTGGATGAAGAATTTTCTTACTAAATTGCCAATTGTGAATTTTATATCTATGCCGATGACTATTTTTTGTGACAACAGTGCAACTGTATTCTTCTCTAAGAACAACAAGAGAACAAGAGGCTCTAAGCATGTTAGCCTTAAGTTTCTTAAGGTTAGAGACATGGTAAAAGAAGGTGATATATGTATTGAGCATATTAGCACATAATCTATGTTGGTTGATCCTTTGACTAAAGGTCTTAGGCTTGTAGTGTTTAATTAATGAACATGCTAAAAATATGGGCATTTTAGAGTCTTTTGATGTGCTTTAGCCAGTGGGAATTATTTTGTAGTTGCTGCCTGAGATATTGCTTTTAATAAATTCTAACTTTGGACAAGCTTGTGTTATTTTATATTTGTTATGTTTATTGACTAATATGATAATTTATTTATTTTTGCACATCCAATTGGATATTGCATAAACTCATGATATCCTTGAGTTTTGTTGCTTGTTGCCTTGATTATCCCGGGTAAGGCACAAGGGAAACCTCCTAAGGTGGTATGGTTATTATATCACTTGGAAGATTATTTCATTCTAAGAGGTGTGGCTCTGTTCACCTTGATTAGAAAGATAATATGCTTAGCACACATGTTTGATCCATGTTGATGATTCTAGCATATGTGATCATAGATAGAATTCATACCTTGAAATGGTGTATTGCCTGCTACATTCATTGCTAGTATTCACCATTGAGACTGGATGAATTGTTATATGAGTCATTCTATCTTTGGCTATGTGATTAGTGTGGCCACTGTAGAGTCTAAAATCTTTTTTTTTTAAATGATTTTCTTAAAACTCAAAAATTTTAAAGTTGTTTTCTTGTCCTCAATTAACGTTGGTGTCCAAGTGGGAGAAGAACAAATGGGTGTTTAAAACTTACAGGCAATTCAACTAACTCTCACACTCTATTATGTTCCATGGAGCGCATTTCATCTTTCATTGTCTCACGTCATTTATCAACAAATGAAGAGGAAATAGCTTGAGCATATGATAAAGGATCAGTCAGCTCTCCAGTATCACTAAGATTTTCAGTCACATACACGATAAAATCATCAGAGATGGCAGACCTTCTTTCTCTTTGTGACCTGCGGAGTGGTTCATTGTGTACATTTTGCTCAGGATATAGGATCTGCGTCGTTGTTCCCTTGATTCTCTCCCTCATGAATAGGTTGGTTTACCATATTTTCATGTACAACAAGTACAGGGACAATGACTTCCTTCTTTTTCAATACAATTTCCTTACCACATGAACAATCACAATCACAAACATCATGCTTAAGAAATTTTGCATTAATAGACTCAATGATTCTAGTGCCACACCCAGGACAAAAAAAATCTAAAACCTTTAGCGTGATCAGGATAGCCTATAAAGAAACAACTGGTAGTTTTAGGATCAATTTTCTTTTCTGTGGGTGAATAAATACGAACTTCAGCTGGACATCCCCAAATGTGAAAATGGTTCAAGCTAGGTTTTCGGGTTGTACATAGTTCGGGAGTTTTCAAGACAGATTTTGTAGGAACTCTATTTAGGATATAGCCAGGTATTTTTAAGGCTTCACCCCAAAGAGTTTCAGGTAGGATAGTCCTTGACATCATACTTTTCACCATTTCCATGAGAGTATGATTTTGTCTTTCAACCACACCATTCTGCTCAGGAGTACCTGGCATGGTATATTGTGCTACTATCCCACATTCTTGCAAAAATAAAGCAAAATGCCCCATACATTGACTAGACTCATTATATTTTCCATAGTACTCACCACCACGGTCAAACCTCACTATCTTAATGGACTTCTCAAGCTGTTTTTCAACTTCAGTCTTGTAAATTTTAAACTTATCAAGTGCTTCAGATGTTTCTTTTAAAAGATATATATAATAGTATCTTGAAAAATCATCAATAAAAGTAATAAAATACTTATTATTGGTCAATGTAGGTACATAAGGTCCCCTAATATCAGTATAAATAATTTCTAAGAGTTTAGAACTCCTAGTGGAACCCTTTCTCTTAACCTTGATCATTTTACCCTTAACACAATCCACACGTTTCAAAATCTTTTGGATCAAGAACAGGTAAAATATTTTCATTTACCAATCGTTCAATTCTTTTTTTAGAAATATAACCAAGACGCCTATGGCATAGTAGGTAAGATGTTTTACTCATAGCAGACCTTTTATGGACAATATTTTCAACATGCATTGCAGAAAAAATTTCACTCAACACATTCAAGCGATATAGACCATCACTTAAAAAAGCATTAGGAACAACATGTGAATCATAAGAAATTTTAATAATACCATTATTTTGTTGAAATGAATAACCAGCTTTGTCCAAAAGGGAAACCGAAACTAATTTCCGTCTCATATACGGTACAAAAATAGTATTTTCTTAACAAATACTAGAATTATTTTTAAAAGGTAAAATAGAAGTCCATATAAACTCTAATTTTGCTTTGAGTCCATTGCCCAGAATAACACTGGCTTCATCCTCTTTTGGCTTCTGTCTGCTTACTAGATCCTGCAGTCGTTGGCTACATGAACAGTTGCACCACTATCCAACCACCAGGAATTCAAAGGAACATGAACAAGGCTAGTTTCAAAGCAGACAAAAGCCAAAAGATTACCTGATTTCTTTTTCACATGACAACCAGCTTTCTTATGACCTACTTGTTTGCAATCCCAACACTTGATTTCTTTCTTAATTACAGCTTGAGACCAAGAGGATTATGAGACTGACCTTGGTTAACACCAAGCTTATTAGTATGACCATTATTACCACCTGGATGATGAAACTGACCATGTTTCCTTTTGTAAAATTTGGGTCCACCTTTTCTTTTATAAGAGGGATAATCAATTGATCTAGACGAACTAACAAAATTCACTACACCCTCAACTTTCTCCTTGTGGATCCTCCCTTTCTCTACGACACAAACAGTAATAAGCTCATCAACACTCCACTTATATTGTTGTGCATTATAGGTTGTCTTAAGTTGGTTAAACTGCCCAGGTAGGGACCTTAGGGATTGGTGAATAAGAAAATCATCGGTAATGATTACACCTAAATTATTCAGTTTGATAGCAATGTTAACCAATTCATAATATGATCACGCACACTACCTACAACGTCATACTTTATGGTAAACAGGGAATCAATCAGGCTACCTATCTCAGCTTTATCAGATTCTAGGAGTTTATGTCCAATGGCACTCAAGAATTCTTTTGCATTTCCATTATCCTTAATTGCACCTTTTATGTGATCAGAAATGGATCTCTTCGTGATCATAAGACTCAATTTGTTAGCCTTCTGTCACGACCTAAATTCCCCAACCTTAGGGATCGTGATGGCTCCTAACACCACACTTTCTAGGCAAGCCAATGTTAGAATTCGATTAACTATTTTGCATTTATTATCCATTTAGACATAATAAAATAATCTAAAGTAAACTGAATCCATTGGGTATCGGTAAATAATTTCCATAGATAAATTAATAAACAATAGAATAAAACGAACCACGAACTAATTATATAAATAGATCTAGAACTACCCAGAGTCTGGTGTCACAATTCACGAACTACTAAAGAATACTACAAACACTGGGCTGAAAGAAATAGTACAATTGTTCTGAATATAATAAAACAGTTTTATAAAAATAGGAGAAGACTCTCGGGATCTGCGAACGCCGATAGATATACCTCGTGTCTCTGAGTAAATGAATAGACACTCTAAATATCTCTACAGCTGGCCGGTACCTGGATCTGCACAAAAGAGTACAGAGTGTAGTATTAGTACAACCGACTCCATGTACTGAGTAAGTTCCGAGCCTAACCTTGACGAAGTAGTGACGAGGCTACGACGGGGCTTTAGCAATATAACCTGTGACAATAATATATAAAGCAAGAAGGAAATCTAAACAAATAATTAAGTACTGCAACAA
Organism: Nicotiana knightiana; assembly: GCA_005239525.1. Taxonomy (NCBI): domain Eukaryota; kingdom Viridiplantae; phylum Streptophyta; class Magnoliopsida; order Solanales; family Solanaceae; genus Nicotiana; species Nicotiana knightiana. Next base: position 112,197 of record ML413553.1, read on the forward strand.
CAATAAAATAACTCAGCCGCCTTTTCCCAGGCCTCACCTAACCAATTCTCACAAAATTTCTAAGTTTCCAAACTTTAAACTTTAAATAAAAATAGTGCCGAAAATATGAAGAACAGTAAAATAAACATTTAAGCCTTTCAAATCTTTATTTTTTTTTAAATTCAGTAAAAATATAAATGTCCTCCCTTATTGCTCCTTGTTGCGGCGTGCAACCCGCTCCCACCATTCCACCATTATTGCTCCTCCCTAAATATATCACCCTTATTACTCCCGTTGCAACGTGTAACCCGATCCCACATGTCCACCCTTATCACTCCTTGTTGCGGTGCGCAACCCGCTCCCACCAGACATCTCATATCAATTTATTCATAAATTTCACAATTTAGGCCAAG